>RJWM01000249.1:21935-71370 GCA_004363535.1 Dasyprocta punctata
TTTTTTTTTTTTTTTTTTTTTTTTTTTTTTTTTTTTTTTTTTTTTTTTTTTTTTTTTTTTTTTTTTTTTTTTTTTTTTTTTTTTTTGCAGCACCGGGGATTGAACTCACAACCTCACGCCTGTCAGACAGGCACTTAAGTCATTGAGCCTAACTCCCGGCCCTGGTTTTTTGAGGCAGGGTCACACTGTGTAGGTCAGGCCGGCCTTGTGCTCACGTTGTAACCCAAGCCGGCCTCGAACTCACAATGCTCCTCCTCCTGAGTGCTGGGATTAATGTAAGTTTCTTATTATTCCTTAGTTCTGTAGGTGTGAACGTGTTATAAATAATTTATTGCCAACAAATATTCAAAATCCTGAATGATTTTGTGTGTCTATGTAAGAATTACAATGGATTCAGGATTACCACTAACTACCACTTTACTATTCCTTTGGTGTGTGTGTGTGCGTGCATGCGTGCGTGTGTGTGTGTGTGTTTAGGAGGGAGGCTTATAGGCAATCTATCTAAAAATGTTTAAAATTTTTTTGTTTCCTGCACAGTGTATCTTGCATATGAATGTTACTTGTGTGTTACGCCTATGTAGTTGTTGTTTGGATTTAAATTTTAATTATCTTTCAGAGAGATTATTTTCATTGTAGCCCATGTCATATTACTGTGATTTATGTATTTTAAAAAAATGAGAGATTATTTGATGATATTCTTTGAATATTCCTGTCTCTAACAGCTCCTCTCCTCATCCCATATATTGAAATCCTGATCTCCATGGTTAGGTATTAGAAGGTGCGGTCTTGGGGATGTGGAATATTTATAAACTTCTAAAAGAAAATACTGTAGAGCAAAAATACTTATAACATTGTGGTAGACAAAGTTTCTCTAGGTCACAAAAAGCATGAACTGCAAGCACTGGTATTGGACTTCATCAAATTAAAACCTTTTTCTTTTTTTTTGTACTGGAGATCGAACTCACGACCTTATGCTTGCCAACCAAGTGCTGAGCTAAATCCCTGGCCCTAAAACCTTTTCCTGCTAGAGATGTTTCATTAAGAAATGAAAAGGTGCCAGGGCTGGTGGCACACACCTGCAGTCTCAGCACTTGGGAGGCTGAAGCAGGAGGATCACTGAGAGTTTGAGGCCAGGCTACGTAATTCCAAGCCAGTGTAAACTACATAGTGAGACCCTATCTTTTTTTTTTTTTGCGGCACCAGGGGTCGAACTCACAACCTCGCACCTGCCAGGGCAGGCACTTAAGCCACTGAGCCGAACTTCCGGCCCTAGTTTTTTGAGGCAGGATCACACTATGTAGCTCAGGCCGGTCTTGTGCTCTCATTGTAGCCAAAGCCGGCCTCGAACTCACAACACTTCTCCTACCTCAGCCTCCTGAGTACTGGGATTAAAGGCGTGCGTTACCACGCCTGGCGAGACCCTATCTTAAAAATAATGAAAAGGCAAGCCACAGACGTCCTATATATGTCTTACATAGGTCTGATATTCATCAAATGTAAGGATTTTATAATTCACTGATCAGTAGATTATGAGCAGAATTAAAAAATAGGAAAAAAGTTTTAAACAGACAAGTCAAAAGTAAAAATACACAAAAGGCCAATACCATATAAGAAATGTTCAACATCTTTAGCAGTTGAGGAAATGCAAATTTCAAAAATTTTATTGATACATATTAGGTATACATAATAACATTCATCATAGGGAATTTGTACCTGTATGTGATACATCTTGCTGCTGCTTTTTTCCCATTCCCCTCCCTTGCCTTCAACCAACCCCTCTTTCTCTCCTGGTTTACAAAAGCTTTGTTGCCATGTTTTCCTTCTATTCTTTTTCAGGTCCCTTCTTTTATTCCCTCTTCCTCCCTTCCTTGTTCCCCTTCTCACTTGGGAAATGCAAATTTAAACCACAATGAAATCTCATAACATACCAATTAGAATGATTGGAATTTAAAGACAATTACTAAGGTTCAGTAAGCATGTATGCATGATTAAAACTCTTTATATACTGCTAGTGGGAACATAAAATTGTGTAACAACTTTGTAAAATTATTTGGAAATTTCATAATACTGTAGTGTTATATACCTCCCATACTACCCTGGCATTCTTTTTTTTTTTTTTTTTTGGTACCAGGGATCGAACTCATGACTGTGCGCTTGCCAGAGGCACTTACGCATTGAGCTATATCCCTGGCCCTATTTGTTTGTTTTTTTGAAATGGGGGTCTAGCTACGTTGCCCAGGCTGGTCTTGAATTCATAGCTTACCATCTGCTAGCTGGGATTACAGGTACATGCTACCACACCCCACCTCACCCTGGCATTCTACTTCTAGGTATTTACCCAAGAGAAAAGAAGACATGAGATTTGTACACAGATATTTATAGCGTATTACATAGCCCAAACCAAAATACCCAGCAGGCTAATAGACAATCATAATATGACATATTCTCATAGTGGAATACCACTCAGCAATAAAAAGATAGTGCCAGGTGTGTCAGTGCACTACTGTAATTCCAACTACTTCTTGGGAGGTTAGACAGAAGGATCGCAAGTTTGAGGCAGGACAAAATGGATGAATTGCAAAATCATTATGCTTAGGGAAAAAAGCCAGGCCAAAAAGATTATATACTAGACAGTCCCATGGTTAAACTTTTAGAAAATGCAAATGAATCCATAGTGACAGAAAACCATCAGTGCTGTGGGCAGAGGGAGAAGGATCTGTTGGGGATGATGGAAACGTTTTGTACCTTGATTGTGGTTGTGGTTGACAATTGTATACGTGTGCCAAAATTTATAGAATTGAAAATGTTAGTCCTTAAATAAACCTCAAAGCCTACTTTAAAAAAGTAGTTTTGGAAGCTGTACTGTAAAGTTAGTACAGAATTTCATGAGAATGATTTACATTGGCTAAAAGTTGTAGGTTGACAGGCTACTCCAAAATTGAATTGAAAGCCTGAAAGAAAAAAATAAATGGAGACGCTGCACTAGGGATCAGTAGAGTGCTTTAGGAAGATAGTATTTGCTTTGAAATATTGACTGGGGGTGACATGCCTCCTTTTAAGAGGTATGTTTTAGGAAAAAAATGTTTGTAGTGTAGATGACAAGAGATTACTACTGTCTTTAATATGCATCTGTATTTGTAGTTATCACGAGAACTGCAAATATTCATAAGCGTGAAAACTGAGGGGAGGATTTATAGATAATTTATACATTGATTGAATCATGGCCAATAAACATACGAGCTCATAGATGCATGAACAGATGTTTGTTGCCACATTAGTCTTAGTACCAAAAAAAGAACCACCACATTGTTTAATAGTAGCAATTAGATAAATTATACTACCTCCATGAAGCAGACTCTGAAAATTATGGGAGAATATTTGTTGGCCTGAGAAAATTTTAGTAGTTTACTACTAAATTATGAAGAATAAGCCAAGTGTACATATTCCTGTAACCCAGCAGTGTGGATGCCGAGGCAGGAGAATTACCTCAAGTTCGTGTCCAGCCTCAGCTACATAGCAAATTCAAGAACAGCCTGAGCTACTAGTGAGAACCTGTCTCAAAAAACAAACAAACAAAGTTTTTGGCACATCTCCCACAAGAATGAAAACAATTTTCAGCAATCAGACTGTCAACATTCCAGAAAATGTTGACATCATTGTGAAGGGACGCACAGTTACTGTGAGGGGCCCCAGAGGAACCCTGTGGAGGGATTTCAACCACATTAGTGTAGAGCTTAGTCTTCCTGGAAAGAAAAAGAAGAGGCTCTGGGTTGACAAATGGTGGGGCTACCATTCGCACGATCTGTAGTCACGTACAGAACACGAGCAAGGGTGTTACGCTGGGCTTCCATTACAAGATGAGGCCTGTGTATGCATACCCCCATCAACGTCGTTATTTGGGAGAATGGGTCCTGTGTCGAAATCCGAAATTTCTTGGGTAAAAAATATATTCACTGGGTTCACGTGAGGGCAGGTGTTGCTTGTTCAGTATCTCAAGCCCAGAAGGATAAAATAATTCTTGAAGGAAACGACATTGAACTTGTTTTAAATTCAGCTGCTATGATTCAGCAAGCCACAACAGTCAAAAACAAGGATATCAGAAAATTTTTGGATGGTACCTATGTTTCTGAAAAGGGAACCATTCAGCAGCCAGATGAATAAGATTCCAGAGTTACCCAGCCACAGAAACAAGCTTCTGGATTGTATGACCAATCTGTGATATTTTAATGAGACAATAAAAGATCTTTATAAAAAAAAAAGAATCTAAGCATGCCTAATTCTAGCCCTAAGCGTTAGTTCTATAAGAAATTTAGAGGGTATGTATGGAATATGCTGTTGTCATGTGTGCAGAATGCCTAGGTGTGATAAGTGAAGTAATTATTTTTTTGTGTGTCTTGCTATTGGTATTTTCATTGTAGTTCATATAGAAATTTATTTCTGTTGCTCTGTTTTAGACTTTGTACACCAAAACCAGTCGATGTTGAAACTTTGTTGCTTTTATGTAAACAATAAATATTAAAAACATGCTTTATTTTTGTGATTTTTTTCTGTTAAGTACTCATTGTTTAATAAAACTCATAAAATTAATAATTCATCAATAGGAATATTCTAAAGAATAAATGTGGGTTTAACAAACCCATGTTTATGCACCTTGATGACAAAATTAGTCTTACGTGCCAAGTACCAGCATTAGGTCTCTAAATTTCTTGTAGAATTCAGCAGTGAATCCATCAGGGCTTGTACTTGTCTTTGTTGGTAGATTTTTAATTACATCTTCAATTTCATTGACTGATATTGGTTTATTTAGAATTTTTATATCTTCTTGATTCAGCTTTGGTAATTCATATGTAGCTAGGAATCTCCATTTCTTTGTTTTCCATCTTACTAGAAAACAGGTTCTTGAAGTAGGTGTTGATGATCTGGATTTTTGTAGGATCTGTTGTGATTTCACTCTTTTCATTCCTAATTGCATGGATTTGAGTCTTCTTTCTCTTTTCTTTTTTTTTTTTTTTTTTTTTTTTTTTTTTTTTTTTTTTTTTTTTTTTTTTTTTTTTTTTTTTTTTTTTTTTTTTTTTTTTTTTTTTTTTTTTTTTTTTTTTTTTTTTTTTTTTTTTTTTTTTTTTTTTTTTTTTTTTTGGTAAAGTTGGCTAAGGATTTGTCAGTTTTATTTAATCTTTCAAAGAACCAACTCTCCATTCATTGATTCTTTGTATTGTTTTGTTAGTCTCTACTACATAACTAGTATGCTGTTCTATTTTTGTAAATTCTGTTTGAAAAATTCAAAAGTATTTTTTTAAAAAAACTTATAAACCCTCACTTATGGTAGTGTATGAGCCATGCTTATTAAGCATATCTCCATATCTGAGGTATATTTTTGATAAGTTAAAGACGTAAAGCCAATAATCATCCCTAATTGCTGGATATTCTTCTGGCTTTGTAGAAACAGGTGGTAAATTTTTCTGCTGCTAATGTCCAGCAGATTTTTTTTTTTTTTTTTTTTTTTTTTGGCGGCACCAGGGATTGAAACTCACAACCTTGCACCTGCCAAACAGGCACTTAAGTCACTGAGCCAAACTCCCAGCCCTAGTTTTTGTTTTGTTTTGTTTTGGTTTTTTTTGCAGCACCGGGGCTCAAACTCACAACTTAGCACCTGCCAGTCAGGCGCTTAAGTCATTGAGCCAAACTCCCGGCCCTAGTTTTTGGAGGTAGGGTCGCACTATGTAGCTCAGACCGGCCTTGCACTTGCATTGTAGCCCAAACCGGCCTCGAACTCACAACGCTCCTCCTACCTCAGCTTTCTGAGTGCTGGGATTAAAGGTGTGCACCACCACGCCCAGCTGTCCAGCAGAATTCTGATTCTTGGGTGAGTTCTGGTCAGATTGGATATTGATGGTAGTATTACTAGTGCAGTCACTAGTGCAGTTCATTTGCAACAGAATTAGTTACATTTCTGATGTAATTTTATTTTTTAAAAAATAATACAGTAAGTAATGTGTTGTAAAATTTAAAAAAGTGTTTAGCAAAAAGTGGTCTATCCCTAACTCTAAGCCAGTAGTTCTGTACTTTGGAAATATTAAAGAATACCAGTGAAGTCCACCAGGAACAAGTCTATGGTCGAAATTGAGTTTAATTTATTTAGTTTGTTGCAGAAAAGATTGATATGCACCTGAAGAGCTGTGGGGCACCTCAGAAGGAAGAAGTTAGGAGGAGGACAGAAAAGGCATAGAAGCTGTAGTTAGTTGCAGAGTGAGGTTAGAATGGAAGTCAGTAGCCTGACCAGGGCTGGCTAGAAGCTGTAGCTCAAGGGAGTTGCTGGAACAGTGGCTCTGCCTGTCATCCTCTGCACTCCCAGAAAAGTTGCTGTTATCTTAGTTTATCTGTGGTCTTGGAGCATACATATTTGGGTGGGCTGTTATTTAAAAAAAGAGCTTGTACTTAGATGCTCTGTGATGTTCATTGTGGTTTCCATTTATCTGTTTTGCAAATCTTAGTATTCTGAGCATTTCTGAGCAGTTTGTGGTTTCTGTTTAAGTCTCAGTCTCTGCTTGTGATCATTCGTGAGCTAAACCAGAGGGTTTGCTATGTAGAGGAAGAGCAATCAAGGTTTGTGCTGTTAGTTGGTAGGTTTTGAATGTTTACCAGTCTTTTGATGGTAGACATTTTGACATCTTCAGCATTGGGCTTCTTGGCTCTTTATTCTTTGATGATCACTTGTTGCATCACCTGGCCTGATAGTGGCTCTACAGCAGCATTTAAGACTCTGGAGAGTATGTATTTGTAATGCACAGAGGACAGAAACTCAGACAAGAATTATTAGTGAAGTTCGAAATAGGGCTCCCCATATAGCCCATCTATTTGGATCTTTCTTTCACAACCAAGTAAGTTTTAAAAAATCTAAATGTGGATTGTTCAGTGTTACAGATTTCTGAATAAGTGGTCCAATAGTTGATGCTTGTCAGTTGTGCATACCAGGGCCAGGAGTCTTAGGAGATCTACCTCTCACCCCTCCCCAAATCTTTTAATGTCTGAAAGTGTAAGCCACAGTATTTCCTGTGTGTCATCTTGGTAATTCTTGGTTTTTTACAAGTGTAACTTAAATTCAAGGTTGAGTTTTTAAATATTACTGGTTAAAGTCAGTCTGGGGTGCAGCTCTGTTGGTTTGAGAAAAGCCTTTCTTTGTTTAAATATAAAATGGATTTACATAGGAAAAGTGATCCACAGTGGGGTTGCCTTTTTTTCCTGCTGGCATCTGTTACTGTGCCTTCTAATCAAGTTTATAAAAACTCAAAAAATTGAATGTAAGCAAAGAAGACAGAAAATACAATGTCATGTGTAATCCAAACACCACTGCTTATACTTACATTATTTTCTTTCAGGTTTTATTACTCACTAAGAATATCATTATGATCATGTAGTATACATGTAATTATGTATGCTGACTGCTTTAAATGTATCTTTCCTGATTATAAAAGTAGTATAGGGTCACTGGCAAAAAGTTGAAAGGAAAATAGAATAAAACAGTGTAGAATCTTGTTACATAGCACTACTACTTGGATGCATTTCCTTTCTGTATTTTCTAATGCAACTTAAGTCATGGTTCAGATCATACTGTGTGGGTTTATTTGTAAGTGAACATTGGAACAGTTGTAGATTTGGGGCTTTGACTTCTTATTATCTAGTAGGTTTTCATATTCTAACCTTTGAAAAAGACTTCATTGATTGTACTGTGGATTAATTTTTTGACTCAAATATACGTCCAAAAATTTTATATGAGGGCCAGGGAGTTAGCTCAGTGATGTAAGTGACTGCCTGGCAGGTGTGAGGTTGTGAGTTCAATTCCCAGTACCAAAAAAAAAAAAAAAAAAACAAATTTTATGTGAGCCAGGTGTAGTGGTGCATACCTGTAATCCCAGCACTTCGGAGGCTGACAAAGGAGGATCACTATGTGTTCAAGGCCAGTCTGGGCCGTATAGTGAGCTCAAGGTCAGCCTGAACTATATAGCAAGACCTTGTCTCCAAAAAAATTTTTTTCATGTGACTGTATACATACATACATGCTTATAATTAATGTTTAATAAAGTAATTTTTTAAAGCCCCATTGTCCAAATTGACTTACTCCCTAGAAAGCTGAGTTTTCACACATCTTATACACTATATACACTATAGTGGGTGATGGATGGCAGTATTTACATGCCTCTTCCCTTTTGCCCCTTGTGAAAAGACACCCATGGCTTTGGCATCCTAATGGGGATGGTAACTCAGGAGAAGTAAACGAGAGAATAAAACAACACACTATGCCTTATCCCTCCTCTTTTCTTGATTTCTTATAATACTCATAATGCCAGAATATCTCAGCTAAAGATAGACACTGGTATTGAACCTCAGTGCAGTATTTTCTTCCTAAAACATTGACAGGGCTATCCCACTATATGAATTTTTTAAAATACAGAAGAATCATTATTTTAGTTCCTTAGTTATGAAACTTTTGTTATTGGTTAATATATTTCTGCTTTTAAAAATGAATATGACATTTTATTTATTATTAACTTTGTGGTGCTGGGGATCAAAATGAGGGCTTTGTACATAACAAGGCAAGTACTGTACTGCCAAGCTACATTCCCCAGCCCTCCTTCTGCTTTTAACAGAAAGGACCCAAAGACCAATGGCACCGTGATAATTCCCTAGCGATCTACGCTATCTTCTCCTAGACTTGACATCACTGGTTTAGCTGGTTTGTTATTGATGAGAGCCCCACCCTACTGGAGAACCAGTGTCTGGGAGGCTGAGGCAGCTGCTGCAGTCACTTCTGCAGGTTCTGTGGTAGAGTTAAAGTGAGTCAAGCTGGGCGTGGTGGCACACACCTTTAATCCCAGCACTAGGGAGGTCGAGGTAGGTGGAGCTTTGTGAGTTCGAGGCCGGCTTGGGCTACAACGCGAGCACAAGACCGGCCTGAGCTACATAGTGCAACCCTGCCTCAAAAAACTAGGGCTGGGAGTTTGGCTCAGTGGCTTAAGCGCCTGTCCTGGCAGGTGCAAGGTTGTGCAAGTCACTAAGCCCAGCTCCAGTTCTAGGGGAGGAGAATGACATTCCAGTCACATTGCCAAAGAGTATGTGTGATGAGAAATACTGTTTGTGGCCATTTTTGGAAAATAAAATTTTGCTGTAGATAGTGTAATAGCAAAATATTTAACAATAACTGAGATTTCCCCAAATTGGAGATTGGTTAAATAAATTATATCTATCTGAGAAAATGTTGTATGGTATTTTTAAGGTATCTATATATGCTTTATGCACTAAGAACAGTGCTTAACATGAGTAGTAATTCAGTAAGACTACAGTTGTCTTATAGGGAAATTGATTCCAGAAATCCCTGCAGGTAACAAAATCTGCGAGTGCTCAATTCCTTATATAAAATGGTATATGTTTTGCACATAACCTATGCGCATCCTTCTTTGTACTTTAAATTATCTCTTAGACTACTTACAATACTTACTATAATATAAATGCTGTGTAGATCTACTGTAGTATTTTGGGAATAATGACAAGAAAAGTCTCCATCTTGTATCAGTACTAAAACAGTTTTTTTTTCTGAATTTTTTTTTCTTTTTTCTTTTCTTTTCTTTTCTTTTCTTTTTTTTTCTTTTTTTTTTTTTTTTGCGGCATTGGGGATCAAACTCACAACCTCGTGCTGCCAGACAGGTGCTTAAGCCACTGAACCAAACTCCCAGCCCTGAGGCAGGGTTGCACTATGTATCTCAGGCCAACCTTGTGCTCGCGTTGTAGCCCAAGCTGGCCTCGAACTCACAACGCTCCACCTACCTTAGCCTCCCGAGTGCTGGGATTAAAGACGTGTGCCACCATGCCCGGCTTCCTGAATATTTTTGATCATTGTTGTTTGAGTTCATGGAGCCTGTGTATATGGAGAACCAAATGTTCTTGAATGAATTTCTTGATGGTATTGTTGTCAGTCATTTGTAGTGTTTTCATCTGTGCAGTACTGGGGATTGAACCCAGCGCCTTGTGCATGTTAGACAAGTGCTCTACCTCTGAGCTAAATTCCCAGGCCCTATTTGTAGTTTTTATAGTGAGAATTTTCATTTCATTCTGTTTTTTATGTGTTTTAGTCAGATGTTGTTTTAGTTCACTTGGGATGCTACAACATCTTCAACTCGATGGATATAAATAACAAGAATTTACTTTTTATACTTGTAGAAGCTGGGAAGTCTGCAATGAGGGTGTCAGCAGAATTGGAGTGTTTGGTGAGGGCCGTGTTCCTCCTGCATAGTACCTTTCATGTGTCTTCATGCGGTGGAAGGAGTAGACAAGCTCCTTTAGGCGTCTTTTATAAGAGCGCTAATTCCATTTGTAAAGCAGAGTCAGTATGACCTGGTGTCTCCCAGAGGCCTCACCCTTTAATGCCACTGTACTGGGGATTAGTTTCAACATGTGAAGCTGGTGGGGGCTGAGGAGTACACAAATACTCAGACCAGAGCAGATGTTAAGAGATGGTGTTAGAACTTGCCTGTCACTTTAACAAGAACCTTGGCATTTAATTTGTTCAATTTCATATCAAACAAAAAAATTATGTTTTTCATCAATAGTTATTTGTATATTTGTGTCCCTTCTATTTATTTAAAAGAATCATGTGTTGTTTTTTACAGCTAACAAATCAGAAAATATTTGTATGATTTCTAATATAGTACCCAAAATTATTTGGAAAACTTTAGGGACTATGTCTCCTTAATATTTTGCTTGTAATAATTGATATTCTCACTTGGTAACAGCTTGAAAAATAGAGGGAAACACATTTAAAATGGGCTTTTACTTTAAGGTCTTATTGGAGGCATTAGTAACTTCATCTTGCTCTCTCTCTCTATAGTGTTTGTTTGTTTGTTTGTTTGTTTTTGAGACAGGCTCTTGCTATGTAGTCCAGGGTGGGTTTGAACTCACTTTGTAGCCCAGGCTAACCTCAGTGATCCTCCTGCCTCATTCTCCTAAATGCTAGGATTACAGGCTTGTGCCACCATGTCTGGTTCTTTTTTCTCCTTTAGAGAAAATATGACACATTCTGTTTTTAAGAAATAGTTCGCGCGATATTCCTATTCTCACATGCTTTCACAAAATTTTGCCAGTTTCCTTCAATAGACAGAGTCTGTCTTCTCCACCTTTAGACTTGGGCAAGCTTGTGACTGCTCCCACCATTTGACTCGAGGGGAGTGACCTGATAGGATTTCTGAGGCTGCAATATAAGAAGATACAGTTTCTGCTGGGTGTGACAGTGAGCCCCAGTTGACCCAGCTGCCTGGGAGGCTGACGTGGAAGGATTGCTTAGGTCAGGAGTTCGATACCAACCTGGGAACCTCATCTCTAACAAAACAAAACAGGAGACAGCTTCCTCCTGGCAGATTTTTTTGTGATTCTTGTTCTTAAAACTCAGGCACCATGTTGGGAGAAAGCTGAGTCATGTGAAGAGGCTGCATGTGTATCTTCCCAGCAAAAACCTAATTTAAGTCTCAGCCAACAGCCAGCGTTAACCACTGGATGAGTGAGCAAGTGAGCACGCAATCAGATAATCCTAACCTGGGCTGCAAGTGCCCAGCTGAGGGCCCAGGCGTTGTGGAGCAGAGACAAGACAGCCCCACTGTGTCTCATCTGCGTTCATGGTCACCGTTGTTGGGGGGGGGATAAGAAGGAGATAACCAGTGATTATTGTTCTAAGCCACTGAGTTTTGGGGTACTTCATTATGCTGCAATAGATAACTAGCCTGTATAATTTCTAGAGATTTATTATAGGAAAACAACCAAAGATTTGGACAGATATGATCTTCATGGCAGCATAATTTATAATAGTAAATGAAATTTTTTGAAATAGTTTAACAATTGAAACAAGTTATGATTCATACATACATTACTTCTCTAAAACTATCTATATTTTCAAAAAGAAAGTTTGAGAAATTGCTATGCAGCCAGTTCTGACTGTCAAAACCCATAAAATTATATTCTTATGTAAACAAAGGTGATTAATAGTAAAAAATATATATCTGATAAAGGACACCTACCCAGGATATGTAAGAGTGTTTTACCATTCAATGAAAAGTATTAAATATTATGAACTTGTTTATTCTATTTTTTTAATTTCAAAAATTTTTTTTCTAAAAAAACTTTTTTGAAATAGAATTTTCTGTAAATAGTTCAGGTCAGCCTTGACCTTGCTATGTTACTCAGGCTGGCCTTGAACTTGTGAACCTCCTGCCTCAGCCTCCCAGTGCTAGAATTATAGATTACCACACCCAGCTTACATGTTTTCAATAATCAAAAATTTGAACAAGGATGTTCAAAAAATAGGTATCCAAATGGCTGGAGGTATAGCTCAGTGGCAGGGTAACATGCATGAGGCCCTGCATTGAACCCCTAGTACTGAAAAAAATTTCAGTGTAACTATGGCAGTTAACTACCTTTCTAGACTGTGCAGCTCCAGAGTTAAAGAAGAGTTCATATATATATATATATATATATATATATATATATATGTATGTATATATATATATATATATAGAGAGAGAGAGAGAGAGAGAATGATATGAAATTAGAGGGAAAGTTGTATTTATTGTGATTAAATTAGAGCAGTGCTGCTCTTTCTGTATAATAAGGCTTCATATTAGGATCTTCTGGAAAGATTTCTGAAAATGCCAATTTCTGGGTCACCAATCTAAAACCAATTGGATCAGAATCTCTAAAAATTAGATGAGAGAGGGCTGGGGATTTAGCTCAGTGGTGTTAAGTGCCTGCCTGGCAAGCGTGAGGTGAGTTCGATCCCTAGTACCACCAAAAACAAAAAAATTAGATGAGAGCATTGTATTTTCAGAAGCTTCCTAGGTAATTCTAATGTGCCATTAGGGTTAGGAATCAGTGAATTAGAAGTGTTTCTTATACCTAATGTACACATGAGGATCTTGTTAAAATGCTGATTTTGATCTCAGGAGGTCGACCCTGCCTCAAAAAAAAAAAAAAAATTGGCCCAGGAGTTGGGCTCAGTGGCTTAAGCACCTGCTTGGCAGGCGCAAAGTTGTGAGTTTGATCCCTGGTACCAACAAAAAAAAAAATTAAATTAAATTAAAAAATGATTTCAAGAGGTCTCAGGCTATATATTGTACATTTTCGACAAGCTTCCTGATGCTGCTGATTCTCAAACTACACTTTGGGTAGCAAAAAATTTTAGGTTGAAAGGTTGAGCAGGAGTCTCCTTTGCCTGAAGTGAACATTTGGTAGCAGAATTCATCAGTTTTTTGCTGGGCTTGGCGGTATGCATCTGTAATCCCAGCACCCCAGAGGCTGAGGCAGGTGGATTGTTCAGAGTTTGAGGCCAGCCTGAATAGTGAATTCAAGGCCAGCCACAACTACATAGGGAGACCCTGTCTCAACCAAGCAACGATTTTTTTTTTTTAACCAGGCTCAGGTTAGTGTCTACATGTCTAACAATGATCATGTATACAGTATTTAAATATTTATGTGAATAAGTACTTCAAAGAACTAAACTATTTCTGCCGGACACTGGTAAAGGAAGAGGCCTTTGCTTAGGTAAGTGTTTAGGGAGGAGATCTTTGAAGAGGTAGCATTTGAGCAGGGAATTTAGTCAAATGAAGTGAAATGTCTTGCATGTCAGCGCCCAACCTAGTGCTGCATTGATTGTGTCACGCAGTTGCTCAAGTGGCACAGTTCTTCCTTCATCTTTAACATAATCCTATGATTTGATAAACCTCAACCCTTACAACCAACCAACCAAAGCAATGACTGTAAGCCATATCATTTATCCAGGGATATGATAGTTCAGGGGCCCTGAAGCTGCAGTACTTACTTGATGTTTTGAATTTGAATGGTAGAAAGTAGGGGAAAACTAATAAACATAGCCAGCTGATGATTGGTGGATGTAGTTGCTGATTAACTGAGATTAGTTGTGCGTCTTACTTAAAATTCCTTTAACATTTTTCCGCTTAATCCTTTTTTTTCCCTTTTCTTTTCTGTTTTTGGTTCTGAGGATTGAATTCAAAGTCTTAGTACTGAGATTCGTCCCCAGCCAGTTTTCATTTTTTATTTTGAGACAAGGTTTTGCCAAGTTGCTGAATTGCCCAGCTGGGCTCAAGTGTTCCTGCCTAAACCTCCCAAAGTGCTGGGATTACAAGAATGAGCCAATGTGCTCCACTCTTTTTTTGTTTGTGTCTTTTTGAGACAAGTTAGTGAAATTGCTCATGCAATCCTCCTGCCTCAGCTTCCCTAATACTGATTACAGGCGTGGACAGCCACCCCCAGTTTTGGATTGGTTGTTTAAATCATGATCCTTGAGAGAAAGAAGGGTACTATTAATAATTTCATCAGGACAAAAAGCTATGAACTGGGAATATCCAGTAGGCAAATAAGGGTGTATTATCATTTTGTGTTTGAGGCACATTTTAGGGGAAAAAAGTGATTTAGAGTTTAATTTGAAAGTTCTTGCTATTTCCTCTTATGACTGTTCTTAGCCAGATTGCCTTGTTAGCCTTTTCAGGGATGTATATGTTCTCACAGTACCACCAACCAACCTCAGTTCTAGAGTGTGTACAACTACCATGTAAAAGAAGGAAGATAGACTTTAGGGCTTCCTGGCCAGGCATGGGGGCACACACCTGTAATCCCAACACTTGGGAGACTGAGACAGGAGGATGACTGTGAGTTTGAGGCCAGCCTGGGCTGCAAAATTCAAGGCTGGCCTGAACTGCATAGCGAAACTGTGTTGCAAAAAGACAGAACTAGGCTGCCTTCTGGGGAGTGCGCCACTCCACCTGCGTGGACTCCAGGAAGAGAAAGAGATGGGCCTCTCGAGAACCCGCCCCGCTGGGTCAGAGAGGCTCCAGCCAGAAGAAAACTAGCTTGCCTTCCTGGGGAGTGCACGACCGGTGTGGGCTCCAGGAAGAGAAACAAGCGCCTTCCATACGCCTACTGGCATGCGGGCTAAGAATCAAGAACAACCCCCCCCACACCCCCCATAAGCAACCTGCTGGTTCGGAGGTCTGGCTAAATTGATAGCAACTAAGTTACATAAAGCAACTAAATGCTAGTATTGTTTCGTTGATTTTGCAGGACTGGGGCCGGAAGCCTGAGTGTTTCTTTGGAAGATGACAGTAGGCAATGTAGCAAATATGGGGGATTCTCTTCTGTCTTGTCTTTGAGGCCCAGTATTCTCATTGTTTTGCTTTATTCTGATTAAATTTTTTTTACTTTATTTTATATTCTGTTTTTATTGGTTTTATTGTGTTTTGTTTTTGGTTTAATTTTACTATACCTGTTGGAATGGTCAACTATTCTGAAAATAACAAGATATATTATAGTAGCTATTGTTTTCATAGTGTCTTTCTTTGAAGTTCTGTACCAGTTCTACAGCTTTGTTTTGATTGACTTTGTTCTGTTATGTTTTGTTGGATTTGTTATCTTGAAAAAAAAAAGACAGACAGAAGTGTGCACGTGCACATACACACAGAATTTAAGGTTTCCTAACATAGCTATGACTCACTAGAGAGAGGTGGAATCTGCTTCTTTAAAATTGGAGATTGTAGCCAGGTGTGGTGGCTGGCCTACAATCCTAGTACTCCAGGAGGCTAAGGGAGGAGAATCACAAGTTCAAGACCAGCCTGGGCAACTTGACAACCTAGTGATACCTGTATCAAAATATAAAATACAAAGGTCTAGGGATGGAGCTCAGTGTGAAGGTTCTGGGGTTCTGGGTTCAATCTCCAGTACTGTAATAAATACATACATAATAAAATAGGAGATTATTTATCTCTGGTTTGGAGGATATTGCTTTTATTTGCACTCACCTAAAAACTTAAGACTCTTGGGACTTAACTGATAAGCATGTTGTTCCTCTTAGTGTTCTTCCTCCCGTAATTATCTTTAGTTTGCTGGCTCCGCTGTTCTCATTTCTCTTACTTGAGCATAATTTCCTTGATCCATTTCAACCTTGCTTTTGCTTTTATTTAACTGACTTGCTTACTTGCTTTGTTTTTTTGTTTGTTTGTTTGTTTTTTTGTTTTTATTTATTTATTTTTTTGCAGTACTGAGGCTCGAACTCAAAACCTCACACCTGCCAGGCAGGAGCTTAATCCACTGAGCCAAACTCCTGGCCCTAGTTTTTTGAGGCAGGGTCGCACTGTGTAGTTCAAGCTGGCCTTGTGCTCACATTGTAGTCCAGGCTGGCCTCGAACTCACAACGCTTCTCCTACCTCAGCCTCTTGAGTGCTGGGATTAAAGACGTGCACTACCACACCCCGCATGCTTTGTTTTAAATAAATTGCTATTGAAGAGCCTGAGGGGGAGGGAAAAATTCTCTGAATTATTTCTTCTGGAGCTTTTTAGGTTGTCATCTCTACTTACAGTACTTTTATGATATGTAAGGAAAATGAGTTTCTTACTTTACAAACTGTCCTCTAATTACAACTAAGTAGTACTGAAGGGAAGAAGATGATGATGATGCTTTTGATTATTTTGTAGCACTAGAGATTGAACCCAGGGCCTTGTGCATGGTGGGTGTCTTAGTTACTTTTCGCTCGTTGTCAAGACAAAATACCTGACGCTGAAAATTAGGGAAGGAAAGGTTTATTTTTACAGTTTCTCGGGAGTTTTAGTCCTTACTAAAGTTGTCTCCAAGGCAGCATGAGGTGGCGGGGCTGCTGTTCATGGCGACTGCAAAGAGAGAGAGAGAGAGAGAGAGAGAGAGAGAGAGAGAGAGAGAGAGAGGGGCAAAGGCAGAAGACCTGCCTTCCCTTACACTGTGTGTCGGCTCCACCCCTGGGCAGGTATAAAACTCAAATTGCCAGTCCCAGCGCTAGACAACAAACCAACAACAAACCAATAACTCAGCCCCATCAAAATTATATGAGGACTTGGGGGTACACAGCATATCACCCAATACATTCCACCCCTGGACCCCCAAGGACTCATTTATATCCTTACTATAAAAGACATTTAGTCCATCTCTAAGAGTTGCCAAAGTCCTAACAGTTTGAGCATTGCTGAAAAGTCTAAGTCCCAAATCTCCTTTGAGATCTTATGGCAAAGTCTTATCTGTAATCCCCTGTATAAATGAAAACCAGGTTAAGCACTTTTAACATATAAAGGCACAAGGTAAACATTACCATTCCAAAAGTTACAAACAGGGGAATACAAAGCATTGGAACCAAAGCAAGTCCAAAATCCAGCAGGGCAAACATTAAGTCTTAGAGTTCTCTGCTCAGCATCTGAAGCAACCTGGTTACAAGCTCCAACAGGCTTGAGCGATTCCACCCCTGTGGCACCTTTAGGGGTCTTAACTTTTATAACTTTCTTTGGACAATCCATGTTCCTTGGTTTTACCTTTACATCTTTATATATTGCTCCCTGTAGGCGAGGTGGAAGCTGCCTTAGCCTTTTCTTGTATTCAAAACCAGCACCACATGGATGCCGCCAAGGTCCACTGCAGGCTGGAGCAATAGCCAGGCTTTCCTGTCTCTTGGCTATACAGGTCGACTGTCTGGATCGCTGAGCTCTTTGAACTTGATTGTGAGAAACAGCTTTTCTATGCCACCATTCTGAAATCTGGTGTGGCCGCCTCTATTCTGGGACATGGCATGGCCCCTGTCGCCACTCTGGGACAAGGCACTCTGCGACTTTTTGTCGCCACTCCAGGACAGGGCACTCTGCTACTTTTTGTCACCACTCTGGGACAGGGCACTCTGCAGCTTTTTCCTCTGAGCAAACTCTTTCACTTTTGAAGACCTGAGGCTGCAAAGGGTGGAGGCCCGCAGCTTCCTGGGATGCCCCCAGGCCATCTTTTTTATTCTTTTGTTCCTTTTGAGCAATCAAGGTCTCAGCTCCATCTTTAAAGTCCACAGCTTTCTGGCCGAACTCACAAGGTTTTAAATCACCATGCTGGGCTTCTTGCTCTCTATTCGCAACGTAAGTCTGGCTAAGAGCCCCCAACAAAAGCCAGGCCACCATTTTAACGTTTGGCTGCCTCATAATTTCCCTCTGTAGAGTAATTAGTCCTTTGCCCTTAATCTCAGTCTCAGGCAAAGTCTCTGGGCACGGGCAGAATGCAGACAAACTTTCTGCCAAGCCATAACACACATCATGTGGAGTCCAACACCCAGTGTCGTTCTTCTTCCCAGCAGAAATCTCCTGAGCCTGGTCTTTACCGGCAGGCTTTCTATCAGCCTTTTGGTCTCCTGGGCTCTGACCAGAATCTCCCATACAGAACAACCTAAGCCGTTCCAGCTCTATGCATGTAGATGACATCTCTGAACCTTTCCAAACTTTCCCTGCAAGCCATTTCCAAACGCTCTCAAACCACATGGTCAGGAATAGTCACAGCAATGACCCCACTTCTGGTACCAAAATCTGTGTTAGTTACTTTTCGCTCGTTGTTGAGACAAAATACCTGATGCCCAAAATTAGGGAAGGAAAGGTTTATTTTTACAGTTTCTTGAGAGTTTTGGTCCTTACTAAAGTTGGCTCCAAGTCAGCATGGGGTGGCAGGGCTGCCGTTCATGGCGACTGCCAGCCACAAGGCGCACTGGTGAGAGAGAAAGAGAGAGAGAGAGAGAGAGAGAGAGAGAGAGAGAGAGAGAGCAAAGGCAAAGGCGGAAGACCTGCCTTCCCTTACACTGTATGTCGGCTCCACCCCTGGGCAGGTATAAAACTCACATTGCCAATCCCGGCACTAGACAACAAACCAATAACTCAGCCCCATCAAAATTATATGAGGACTTGGGGGTACATAGCATATCACCCAATACAGTGGACAAGCAGTATACCTCCCTAACCCTTTTTATTTTATTTGGATTGATTGATTGATTGATTGATTGATTGAGACAGGGTCTTGCTATGCAGTGAAGACTGGCCTCAGACTCATGTCTTTCCTCCTGCTTCAGCCTCTCAAGTGCTGGAGATACAGGCTTGCACCACTGTGCTGGGTTCCCAGCCCTCTTTAAATTTTATTGAGACAGAGTTGCTAAATTGTCCAGACCGGTCTTGAGTTTGTAGTCTGTCTCAGCCTTTCAAGGAGCTGGGATTACAGGTTTGGACCACTGCGTCCTATTTATGGCTATTTTTATTTTCTTTAATAACAGTTCCTTCTCCTTCCTCCCTGCCTCCCTCCATTTTTTTTCCTGTCTTTCTCCCCCTGCTCCTTTCTTTTCCAGTGCTGGAAATCAAACATGCTACGCAAGCACCCTACCACTAAGTTAAACTCCTACTCCCAGTTTTTATTTTTTAACACCTTTTCCATGGAAAGATAAAGACATTTCATTCTTTAATATTTTATTATACTTTAAAATTGTTCCCTGAATCCAAGTCTTTCATGTTTATATGTAAAACATTATAATTTATACATGCACATATTTGTAAAATGACTGACTTTAACCGTGCACTTTTCAATATTAGAATTGATCACATAATATATAGTATATTAGAATTTTTCCTCACATAGTTCTAGAGCTATAGATATGAAATTATGGTGATTTATTAGGTTTAATTTGTCACATAAAAGCAGTGTGTTCATGATTGTTACACTTAAGTATGTTAAATTATTTTTTCCTTTCTTAGCTGTTCCTTTTCCTCCAACCCACCGGCTTACTTTGAAGGAAGTATTCGAGAATGGGAAACCTAAAATTGATGTTTTGAAAAACCATTTGGTCAAGGAAGGCCGACTGGAAGAGGACGTAGCTTTAAAGATAATCAATGATGGGGCTGCCATTCTGAGACAAGAGAAGACTATGATAGAAGTGGACGCACCAGTCACAGGTATGTAAAGTATCTACATGGTGGCCCTTACATGTGAGCTCATCTTGAGAAATGATTACAAATGATTAACTGAAATGTGATACGATCAGTTTTCTATGAATTTTGAGACAGTCTTAGGTCTAGCTAGGATTTTTTTTTCTTTTTTTTTTTTTTTTTTTGCGGCACTGGGGATTGAACTCACAGCCTCATGCCTGCCAGACAGGTGCTTAAGCCACTGAGCCAAACTCCCAGCCCTAGTTTTTTGAGGCAGGGTCGCACTATATAGCTCAGGCCGGCCTTGCGCTTGCATTGTAGCCCAAGCCGGCCTCAAACTCACAACGCTTCTCCTACCTCAGCCTCCCAAGTGCTGTGATTAAAGGCGTGAGCTACCATGCCCAGCTGAATTTTTTTGTTCCTTGAAAAAATAAAGTTTTAAACATACAGTATTTCCGGTAGGACTTATTTAGTACCCACAGATCAGCTATAATTCTGTGCAGTCCAGTGAAAAACCAACATGATTTAAATTAAAAGTTAAGCTGTGATTCTTATTGATGTAAGAACTTTTTTTCTAAGACATAATTTTTCCTCTGACATCATGTCATTTTTTGCCTAGTGTGTGGTGACATTCATGGACAATTCTTTGACTTGATGAAGCTGTTTGAAGTCGGGGGATCACCTAATTGTACTCGCTACCTCTTCCTGGGTGACTATGTGGACAGAGGCTATTTCAGTATAGAGGTAAAAATTAATCTACATATGTTGGACCTGTCATTTGCCTTAGTGAAAAAAAAAAGATTTACTTCTCATTCTCTGGAAGAAATTAAAATGTGAACACTGGTAGAATTTATAAACTTTGTTACTTTCAATAGTTAAAGCAATAGAGAAATGTTTTTATTTTTTGGTTTTTTTTTTTTTGTTTTTTTGTTTTTTTTTCCAGGCCACAGGGATTGAACTGACAACCTCATGCCTGCCAGACAGGTACTTAAGCCACTGAGCCAAACTCCCAGCCCTCATCTTTTAAGGCTGGGAGTTGCACTATGTAGCTCAGACCAGCCTTGTGCTCTAGAGTGGTAGCCCAAGCCGGCCTCGAACTCACAACACTCCTCCTATCTCAGCCTCCCAAGTGCTGGGATTAAAGGCGTGTGCTACCACGCCCAGCGAGAAATGTTTTACCTAATATAGAAAAAAAAAATCTATGTCGTTTTAAACCAGTAAAAAAACTGGTATATGGAAGGCTGTATTAACCTAGTTTAAAAAATAAGTTAAATGTTTATTAACCTTTCTTCTTTCAAGACTCAATTCAGGCTGTATATAAAGACATAAATTGCTTTTTACCCTAAATATGGTTTCAGTTAGCTAATCTTAAATATACAACCATGAGCTGTTGAACTACAGTTAGCTTTTAGATTAACTGCCAGTGGTAAATAAGCAGACAGTTGTCTTATTGTGGGAATAATTTTGGTACTGTTGTATATAGTAAGCTCTCAATAAATATTTGCTGAAGAGAAAAAATGAACTGCAGTTAATGAAAACATAATTTATCTTTGTATATTTTGAGAACTGAATGAGAGGAACATGGTTAACTTTAAAAACAAATATAAGTTTTTATCTGTAAAAAGATTAAACTATTTTAGAACAATCCAAGAACTTGAGTACTGTGGGACTGCAGCACATTCATATTTAATTTCCACTGAGTGAACCATGAGGGCAATAAAGTTTGTAATGTGCCTCGAATACACATGAGATGAGAAATTGGATCTGTTTGCTGTTTTTTTGCTGCCTTTAGTCCTGCCTGTCTCTCCTAATGTGAGACACTCACTGTACTATGTTCCAGGTAGTGAAGGTTTCTTGTTCATGTAGCATCACTACTAACTACAAGCATGCACCCCATCTACTACTCGAAGGAGCATCAGCTATTCTGAAGCTACAGAAAAACTATGCAACAAAATTAATATTTTATTCCTTTGTTTGATAAGCAAACTGAACTCATGAATCAGAAATGTTCAGTTTTATCTTTTGGTGCTTGAAATTCATTTTGTGTAAAATGTGAGGATAAAAGTCAATGGTATAGCCGGGTGTGGTGGGGCACGCCTGTAATCTCAGTGCTCGGGAGGCTGAGGCAGGAGGATCGTTGCAAGTTTGAGACCTGCCTGGGCTACAGAGTGAGCTCAAGACTAGCCTGAACTGCATAGGGGGACCTTGTCTCAAAAGACAAGAAAAAAAGTTAATGGTAGACACTAAGAAAATATGTCCATCTTCCCTACTGCACATTTTCATGCTGCTCAGTAAATGCCTGTGGCCTCTTATAGGTACTGGGCGGGGGTAGAGCTCATCCTTGCAGACTGGATCATTGAAAGCATTCAGCTGCTCTTCCCATCATATTTCAGTAGAAAGTCAGACGTATAGAAGTTTAAGTGATACATTAGAAAAACAATTTATTTATTTATTTACTTTTAGAGATAGTGTCTTGCTATGTAGTTCAGGCCATCCTTGAACTTACTGTGCAGCCCAGGCTGGCCTTGAACTCATGGCCATCCTCCTGTCTCAGCCTCCCAAGTGCTGGCATTACAGGTGTTCACCACTGTGCCTGACCAAAAATTATTTCTTCTGTGTTTTCTAGCATGAGGAAGTATCAGAGGCTGAAAGGAGAATACAGAACTATTGAATTTTTAGTTATTTAGTGAATGAACTTTTTTTGGGGGGGGGTACTGAGAATCGAACTTAGGACCTCATGCTTGCCAGGCAGGTGCTGTGCTGCTGAGCCGCATCCCCAGCCCAGTGAACCAACTTTTAAAACATGATGACAACTTACCTTCCGATTATTTACTTGTATAATTTAAAAATACGATAGTTAATTTTGTATGTGTGTGTACTGGGGTATCAAACTCGTGTCTTCCCTGTGCTAAGCACATGTTCTATTACTGATCTGTCTCCCCTGCCTTTACATTTGTTTTGTTTTTCCTGAGATAAGGTCTTGCTGTATTGCTCAGGGTGTTCGCAAACTCTTGGGTTCAAGCAGTCCTCCTGTCTCAGCCTTTCAAGTAGCTGAGACTGCAGTTCTGTGCTACCATACCTGGCTTCAGCTTATAGAAAGAGTTTAAATTCAGTAATACACTCAGTAAAGCACTTACTAAAAATCTGCAGTGTGTCAAGCATGGTGGCACGTGCCTGTAATCCCAGCACTCAGGAGGCTGAGGCAGGAGGATCCCTGTGAGTTTGAGGCCAGCCTGGGCTACACAGTGAGTTTAAAGCCAGCTGGAACTATGTAGGGGAACTCTGCCTCAAAAAAAAAAAAACAAAAGTCCACTATGAATTTTGTATACATATGCTGTATTCAGATTGCTCTCTGATTTATGCATTGTTTTCCTTGCTTATCAACAAAATTTCTTGATGAGTGCTAACTTTATGGCAGGCTATATAGGAATAAAATAAAGAATAAGACTTAGCTGGGCATGGTAACACAAGTCTGTAATCCCTGAACTCTGAGGGGCTCAGGCAGGAACGTTGCGGGTTTGAGTTAAGCCTGGGCAATTTAGCAAGTTGTCTCAAAATAAAGATTTCGAGAGGTAGCTCAGTGCTGGGTTCAATCCCTAGCACACACGCACACACACACACACACACACACACACACACATACAGAGAGAGAGAGAAAGAGAGAGAGAGAGATTCAGTTGTGTTCTCTGAAGGAGTTGGCAAGCTAATGGAAAAGGTAGGAAGGTACACTTACAAATAGATCTTCCAGTATAATATGAAAGGTCCTCAGTCATCAACAGTAATGACTTCTGGCATACTCTCCTGACATATAGTAGACACTCAGTATTTTTTTTTTTTTTTTTTTTTGTGGCACCGGGGATTGAACTCACAACCTCGCGCCTGCCAGGGCAGGCGCTTAAGGCACTGAGCCAAACTCCCAGCCCTGGTTTTTTGAGGCAGGGTCGCACTATGTAGCTCAGGCCGGCCTTGCGCTCGCGTTGTAGCCCAAGCCGGCCTCGAACTCGCAAATGCTCCGCCTACCTCAGCCTCCCGAGTGCTAGGATTAAAGGCATGCGCCACCACGCCTGGCTGACACTCAGTATTTTTAAATGAACGAATAAATTATGGTTTATGTTTGGTTTTATTCTGTAAGTTGATGGTTTGCTAACTTGAAGAGATTTTCTAGAATAATTTAAGAGATAAACAAATTTGGAATTTTAAGGTAACAGTACTATTTTATACAGATTTTAAAACTGAATTTTGTGATGTATCTAGTTTTAGAAATCCAATTTTATAAGCTACCAAGGATATAAACGCTTCTGTGCACCACAGCTTAGTCCAACATGATACAAGCATGTACATAAAAGATAATTTTTACCAATGTTTCGGTGACCATGAATGTGGTGTTTTTTGTCAACTAGGTGAAAATAAGATCATGGAATCTCTAATAAAATTGTTATAATCATTCAGTTTTTTGTGGAAAAATTGGGAGATGCAAAATCTTAAGAAAGCAAAAGCTTTGTATAAATCAGAGATAATCACTGTTAACATTTTATTTGTTTAGTTTTGTGGTGCTGGGGATTGAACCAGAGCTTTGTGCATGCTAGCCATATGCTCTACCACTGAGCTATACTCTCAGTCCTGACACTGTTTTTTGCAGTCTTTTTTCTTCTTTTATATTTGCATATATTTTGTTTTAAAAGGAAATTGGAATCATTTTGTGGTTTTCTTTTTTTGGGAGGTGGGATTCTGAGACCTTGTCTTTATGAGACTATGTAGTTTAAGCTGACCTTGAACTATAGGCTGGCCTGAAACTCACCATGATCCTCTTGTTTCAGCTTCCTGAGTGCTGAGATTACAGGCCTGTCCCCCACACTGAGCAATGTGTATTTGTTTCTACTAAATACTGTATTAAATTCATTTTTCTCTGCCATTAAATTTTCTCTGATAGAGCTGGGCGTGGTGGCACACACCTGTAATCCCAGCACTCAGGAGGTAAGACAGGAGGATCATTTCGAGTTTGAGACCAGCCTGGACTACAAAGTGAGCTCAAGGCCAGCCTGAACTGCATAGCAAGACCCTGTCTCAAAAAGACTAAATAAATAAATAAATAAATAAATTTCTCTGGTAGTGTAGTGGTATAAAGGCCATAATTTATCTTACCATTCCTTTATTTTTAGGTTACTAGGTTTATAGCAAGTATTGCTTATTGCCTGCCTTTTCTCTCATTTGTTCCCTAACAAAATCCCTATTTTATTCCAGATAAATAGGATTAGGTTGCAAAGAGAACCCTTGATTTGAAGGAAGAGTGGCCTTTATCTCAGCCCTGGGAATGAATTCCAATTGGTCTGAACTAGTTAAGGCAAATCCTTTTCTTGTCACATGTAATGGCTCTAGGGGGAAACATGGTATCCTCTTTTACCTAGTAACATGTGAGACCAATTCTGTTGGGTGTGTTTGGTTTGTTTTTGGAACATTTTCTTTCTGGATGAAAAGGCCTTTATGCAATGAAGTCTTACGGGTGTCCTTATGTGTCCTGTAGCAGCCATTCGGTGACTGAGAGGAGGTAACATAACTAAGGATGAGGAGCAGATCTGCCATCAGTGGTAAAGCTCTTGCCTACCATGCGTGAGGCTCTAGATTTGATACCAGAACTGGTAGGGGTGCGGGAAGCAGATCTGTCATGAGTCCCAGATCAAAGAGGTGGTGAGGCCTAGTTTCCTGGGGACCATGTTGAGCCAGTCCATTAAACCTGGACATCTTATCTCCAGACTTCTTGTTTTATGTGGTATTTAAATGGAGTTATGATTTATACAGCGGTTCGTTAGATTTTGTATCACTTGCACTGTAAACAGTATAAGGTTATTCCAGTTATTCTTGTTCACACACCTGTAATCCCAGCACTTGGGAGACTGAGGTAGGAGGGTGAGTATAAGTTCAAGGCTAGCCTGGGTGGCTACATGGTAAGTTCAAGGTCAGCCTGGACTACATAGTAAGACCCTGCCTCAAAACAAAATAAAAACAAACAAACAAACAAAACTCCCCAACTATTCCTGTTAACATCTTTTAAAAGTATCTTCAATAGTGTGTCTGATATTTCACATTTTTATAAGTAAACTGACTGGATCAGAGTAGAATGTTTTTAAGACTTTTGCTACATATTGTTAATTTTCACAAAATGTTATTTCGCTTATTTCATTTTTATATACCTAATAATTTTATTAGAGCCTATAACAGAGAATCAAAGTTTACTAAATGCCTTTTTCATGCGCAGAGTAGGCACTGATCTTTCCTGAGCAGTGTGGGCTTTGATTAGTACACCGGGGATTGGTCCAAATGTAACTGATAAAGCAGAATAGTAAAGATTCACTTTTCTTTGAGTCTTTTTGATGTACCTTCCTCATTTGTAGCTTAAGTACTTTCTCCATGGTGGGGGAAATTTTAGGTTTTTTTCACTGACTGTACAAGAAAAGAAAGAAGCAAAGGGAAGGTTTTTGGCATGGGATTTTTTTTTTCTTTGTCGTGCTAGGGATTGAACCCAGAATGCTTTACTACTGAGCTATATCCCCACCCCTTTTTATTTTTTATTTTGAGACAAGGTTTCCCTAAGTTGCTCAGGCTGAGCTTAAACTTGGAATCTTCTTGCCTTAGCCTCCTAGAGTGCTGGGATTGCAGGAGTGTGCTACCCCACCTGGCTAGCATAGGGTATATTATACTAAGTGCACAGGAGCCATCCAGGGCAACATTAGGAGATGACTAGGTAACATGCAGTGGTTGACATGCAGAAAGGGTTCTTGGTGTGGAGTAATAATTTGGTTCATAAAGAAGTAAAGAGGTAGCACTCGGGAGGCTGAGGTAGGCAGAGCATTGTGAGTTCGAGGCCGGCTTGGGCTACAACGTGAGCACAAGGCTGACCTGAGCTACATAGTGCGACCCTGCCTCAAAAACTAGGGCCTGGAGTTTGGCTCAGTGGCTTACTCGCCTGTCTGGCAGGCGCAAGGTTGTGAGTTCGATCCCTGGTGCCGCAAAGAAAAAAAAAAAAAAAGAAGTAAAGAGGTAGTTGAATGTTGCAACAGATTTTATAATCATGGCTTTGTGATTGAATTACATAAGACAGTTGCATCCTGATATATACGAAAAGGAATTGAAACTTGAGATTAGAAACCGAGTAATATAAATTAGATTACGTTATACTGTAGATCTGAATTGTATTTTTGTATGTCTCATTACTTTAAAAAAGGTGAGTTGGTTGAAGTTCAGAAAGCAAAACTAAAGATCCAAATACATCAAAAGATATATGATGTTCTTGGAGGGAACGTAGGTATAGAAAAGAGAAAATATTTCTAAATTTATATACAGATATAATGTAATTTTTCCTTAGACTACTTTGTGGAAATTAATATATTAATAATTAAATTCAACCTCCAAAAAGAAAAAGCCATGTAATTATATTCATGTGTACATTTTTAAGTTTTTCTAATGGTTGCTTTAAAATATCTATCTGAATTAAAATCTATACATTTTTATCTAACAAGTCCAGAGAACTAATGTAGATGCATTCATAATTGTGCACAATGATGTGTGGATGGTTTATCACAGTGAGTAGAGGGAAACTGTTGAACAACACAAGATCATCCTTTGCAAATAGTAGTACCTGAGTTGAGAAACTGTTAGATCAGGGAATGTGGAAGTAAACAGGCAAAACAAAGATCTTTATTGTATTTTCTAGCGAGAAGGGACAGCATCAAATTATTTATCATCTGAAAATTAAATCAGAGTATGGGGCTACAGGGAAACAGCCGCTGGTAATTTAGATGGAGGGATTAGGGCAGGCCTTTCTGAGAAAGTAACATCTGAACCAAAACTGAATGACCTGCAGGGACCAGCCGTGCATAGGTCCTGGGCAGGTCTGAGGGCACAGCCATTGGAGAAGCTCAGAGGGAGGAGGAGGCCTGGGGTAGTCCTGGATTGGTAGCTAGGCTTAAGG
Source organism: Dasyprocta punctata (assembly GCA_004363535.1). Taxonomy (NCBI): domain Eukaryota; kingdom Metazoa; phylum Chordata; class Mammalia; order Rodentia; family Dasyproctidae; genus Dasyprocta; species Dasyprocta punctata. The sequence goes on from RJWM01000249.1 coordinate 49,684, forward strand.
CTCAATACCTGATGGAGTAATGAGGAAGGGGAAGACTGGGAGATGTTGCAGAGATATGGGCAGAGGTTAGAGGATGTCAGGCCCCCAAACCATAGTAAAGGAGTTTAGATTTTAACTTAGAAGAGATAGGAACCCTTTTTGGTGGGATGAGGAATGACATAGTCACATTTATGTTTTAGAATAATTACTCTGGTTATGGTGAATTGACTGTGGTAGCCTTAAAAGTGGGTGCAGAGCCTGGCAGGAAATCAAATCCAGTACAGGTTGAGTGTGTGTTACCTGAAATGCTAGGGACCAGAAGTGTTTCTGATTTTGGAATATTTGCATAGACTTTAACAGTTGAGCATCCCTAATCTGAAAATCTGAAATGTAAAATGTTCCAGAATCCAAAATTTTTCTAGCATCATGCTGGTACTCAAAAAGTCTCAGTTTTGGGGGCATTTTGGGTTCTAGATTTTCAGGTTATGGATGTTCAACCTGTAGTATGGGCAAGATTAGGCATAACAAGAGGCATTCCGATCAGAAATTTGAAATCTTTTCTTCATAGAGAGGTGGGAAAATCTTGCTTGAATTAAGCTCCTCAAGTCATAGCACACTTCTATCATTAGACTTCCCCAAGTCCTTCCCTTTTGTTTTATTCTTTATTTTTCCCTTTAATGTGACCTTTCTCTGCCTTCCTTCTCTCTCCCTTATGTACATGTTTCTATGAATTTGACGTGTGCCTTAGAATCAAGGCATTTTTTTTTCACAGTGCAAAGGGATAGAAGCTGTGGCCTCACTCATGCGAGGCCAGTTCTCTACCCCTGAGCATTACCTGAGCCGTGAACTTTTTAACGTACCATGTTTTTAAGGTAAAAGAGATTTTAATGTTACATAATGTCGTGGTACAATTCAGTGGTCATCAGAGTTTAGCATGTATTGTACGTGCTTGGAGGGCTAGAACAAACATGAGTTGCTGGGTCCCACCCCACTTTGTCATTCATTAGGTCCAGGCCAGAGCCCAACAGTCTTTTTCTGACCAGTTCCCAAGTGATTCTGATGTCCCGCCACTTCTGGAGCTCTATTTCTGTTGATGTAGGTACATTTGTTTGTTGATTTGTTTGTTTTGAGACATGGTTTCACTTTGTAGTTCAGGCTGTCCTTGAACTCACTGCGTAGCCCAGGCTGGCCTCAGAATCACAGTGATCCTCCTGCCTCAGCCTTCTGAGTGCTGGGAGTACAGGCATGCACCATTATATCCAGCTTCTGTTTTTTTGTTTTGTTTTGTTTTGTTTTGTTTTTTGCTTTTTGCTTTGTTTTATTTTGGAGTTTTTTTGTCTTTTTTTTTTTTTTTTCTCTTATAACACCACACCTCTGGTTTATTGCTTTCTTCCTGTTGTATAGGATTCCACAGTACACATCTGTGACATTTCAGCTTTCTGTTTTCATTGGTGCACACCTTGGTTGCCTGCAGTCTCTTCTCAGTGAACATTGCTGTGATAAATCCCTCCTGTAAGTTCACTTACAGGCCCATGTTTTATTTTTTGGTGGTTTATGAACACCATGGGATTGCTACCAAAAGTTATGTGCATTGATACTAGAACCAGTCGAGTGCCACAGGACTCTTGAGGATGGCTGGGCCAGTATGTCTTCCTACTAGTGGGTCCTGTGAGTTTCAGAATGTGATTTTTTCATTTTCTAGTATTTACCATTGAATACATTGGGTATGAACTTGTACTTTATTATTGTATTTATCCAAATACTAATGAAATTGAGCATCTTGTCATATGTTAGTCATTCAGACTCTTATTATGATCAGTTTTAGGTCTTTCTTTCTTCCTTTTTTTTTTTTTTTTTTTTTTGGTACCAGGGATCAAACTCATTACCTCGGTAGGCATTTGAGCCACTGAGCTAAACCCCTGGCCCCCACCTTTTTTTTCTTTCTTTCACAGATTGTTATGTTCCCTGGGTTTGTCTTGAACTTGCAACCCTTCTGGCTCAGTTTCACCAGTGCCTGTGATTACAGGTCTACACCACCACACATTGCTGTATAACATATAAGAGATGTTACACATGTACAAGCATATTTGCATATTTATCTTTTAAAGATTAGTTACTTGTTGGACGTGGTGGTACACACTTATAATCCCAGCACTCAGAAAGCTGAGGCAGGAGGATCACTGCAAGTTTGAGGCCAGCCTGGGCTATGTAGTGAGTTCAAGGCCAGCCTGAACTACATGTAGAGACCTTGTCTCAAAAAAAAAAAAATTAGTGTACCTATTACTATATACTGTCCTTTAATTTCTGCTTTGGTTCTCACAGATTTTATTATTTTCATTATCAAATAGTATTCATTATTTTGTGTTTCAGTATCCTAGCTTTAACCATAGGGTAATGAAATATTACATTTCTTTGTTTCCAGTCACGTGGATTTTTTTTAGGGCTTGCATTTTGTTACTAGTTTTTAATGTAATTTGATTAGAGAATATGATCTTGAGTAATAATCATTCTTTGAAATTTATTGAGACTATGCTGCAGTACACAGTAGATGTTTGTGACAGATTCATGTGTATGAAAAGAATGTACTTTCTGTATTTGTTGAATTCTTTATAACTTTGATTTTTAAATTTTATAGTGCTCAGAATTGAACTCATGACCTTGCACATGCTAGGCAAGTGCTCTACCACTGAGCTGCATCCTCAGTCCTACTCTGATTATTTTTTATATGCTTGAACTGTTAGTTATTTTCAGGATTGTGTCAAAATCTCCAACTAGCGTTAATCTGTTTCTTAACCAATGATTTGTGCTTCGAGGCTCTATGAACCTTTACATTTCATGATGAGTATATATAGTTGGTCTCGGTTATTTGTGGATTCTGTGTTTGTGGATATGTCTCCGTGGTGAAATTTATCTAGAACTGCAACATCAATACTCAGAGTGCTTTTGTAGTCATTGGCAGACATACAGAGAGTGGTGAAAAGTTTGAGTATTCTAAGGCACATGCTCCCAGCTGAGAAAGCAGCACTTTGTTCTTGTTTTAACTCTCGTAGTGTGAGCAAGTATCCTTTCTATCATTTACTTAGTGCCAAACTTTTTGCCTTTTTGTGCTTCTGCTACTTAAAGTGGCAGCCACAATCTGGGAGACTGAAGCAAAAAAAATTCTAAGATCAAGCCCAACCTATGCAGTTTGATATTTAGTGTGATACTGTCTCAAAATACAAAATAAAAAGAACTGAGTTGGGGGTATAGCTCAGTGCAGAGGTCCTGGATCTGATCCCCAGTACCATTAAGAAAGACAGTGACTTTCAAGGGTAGTGCAGAATGTTTCTAAGAGCAAGAAGGCTGTATGTATGTTATGGAGGAGAAATAACTGTGTTAAGTGAGCTTTGTTCCAGCATGAGTGATACTGCTATTGCTTGTGAATTTAATATTGATGAATGGGTATGGGGAGTCTTTAAATAGAAACACACAAAACAAGGTTATGTATGGGTAAGCTGACAAAGGAGTCATGAATGAGAGGCTTGCAGGTAGCCAGGTGGAATGGTGCAAGCCTGTAATCCCAGCATTTGCAGAGGATAAGGCAGAAGGATCACAAGTTTGATCCTCCTGGGCAATTTAGCAAGAGCCTGCTCTCAAATAAGTTAATAATAAATAAAAGGACTAGGATAGCAGCAGTCATGGGCTGCTGGGAGAAGAAATAAGCTAGCCCCTTTCTATGAGACAGTGGCAGTTGTGGGCTGCTGGGAGGAGAAAAAAGGAGCCAACCCCTTCCTGTGAGTCAGAGGCAGCCATGTGGGCCACTGGGAGGAGAAACAAGAAACCAGTCCCTTCCTGCGAGCCAGCTGGCATGTGGGCTGGGAGACAAGAAGACCGAGTGCCACACCCTCCCCCAAGCAACCGGCTGATCAGAGAAACACAGGCTGAGATGATAGGTACTAAAGTTAAACAAACAAACAAACAAACAAAAACAGTTAGTGGGGCATTTGGTGCACGCCTGTAATCGCAGCACTCGAGAGGTTAAGGCAGGGGATCCTTGCAAGTTTGAGACCAGCCTGGGCTACAAAGTGAGCTCAAGGCCAGCCTGAGCTGCCTAATGAGACCCTGTCTCAAAAATACAAAAAAAAAAAAAAAAAAAAAAAAAAAAAAAAAAAAAAAAAAAAAAAAAAAAAAAAAAAAAAAAAAAAAAAAAAAAAAAAAAAAAAAAAAAAAAAAAAAGAAAAGAAAGAAAGAAAAGATGATAGGAATTTAGCAATGGTACAATTGTTGTTGTATTGGAAAAAAACACCTTAATGTTTGCAGTGTTTAGTGTTTGATTGACTTTGCAGACCTAAAGCTGGTAGTCTGAGCCTCTATTTAGAGGATAACAATATGCAATATAGCATCTATGGGGTGTTGGAGCCATTGAAGCTGAATATACGTGCAGGGCTATGGCATGGCCAGGGCATGGCTGAACTGAGAATAAAGAGACGCCTCAAGGGGTAAGATGGGCCATAGCAGAGGACACCTGGTTCCAATCCTAAATAATAAGATAGAGATTGTAGCTGCAGATATTTTACTCCTGTAGTAAAAGTCACCTGGAGACTTTCTCCTAAATTAACGTAGTCTGTTACTTGGAGGGTTCCTTGAACGCCTCCCAAGGTCCTGCTCAGGTTTCCTGCGTTTTCCACTGTAACCCCTTTCTTATTTGAATACTAAATAAATACAGGCTACCCAGAGACATTCCCTGTCTTAGCTTCCAGGGTCTCAGACTCTGCAGAGGACTTTGATCCTCCTGGAGTGCTAAAATCATACCATTTGTCTCGTTTATTTAAGCCTTTGCCATACACTTGTTTGGGAGATTGGGGATCTAGGCCAGGTCCCCAATAATGGGGAATTTCCCTCTAAAGGTGATAACCATTGTTAATTCCCTATTATCTTGTTGTAACATCCTGTATCATTTTCATTGTTTTGTTTTATTTGGTTTTATTCTATCTTGTTTTATTTTATTATATCTGATGGCACAGGCAGCTATTTTAAAGATAGCAAGATAGGTTATGGTAACCATTATTGATTTCCTGTTATTTTGCTTTGAAGTCCTGTATCATTTTCATTGTTTTGTTTTGATTGGTTTTATTCTGTTCTGTTTTGATTTTATTATGTCTGATGGTATGGGTAGCTACTTTGAAGATAGCAAGAGGTATATGGTAGCCATTGTTGATTTTCTATTATCTTGTTTTGAAGTTCGATGTCACTTTCACTATTTTGTTTTGATTGGCTTTATTTTATTTTGTTTGGTTTTATTCTCTTTAAAATAAAAAATAAAAAGGGTGAGGGATATAGCTCAGTGGTAGAGTATGCCTGGGTTAAATTCCCAGTACCACAAAAACAAACTAACAAAGGCTTGCAGGAGCTCAGCTCTGTGTTTCCAGTAAGAGCAGTAGTGGCTGTGGAGACTGGACTGTACCTGTTTGGGCTGAGTCATGCCACCCAACAGTATGCAGTTCCCCTGTTCTGTATGCAGGCCTTTATCTTTTAGTTTCATTGGTATGCAAACTGTTACTTTGGCCATCTTTTGGTTTATGATTACCTGGGTGTGTGCACCTGTGTGTGTTTTCAGCATTTCTGTATCTTTTTGTCATAGGTAGGTCTTGTCATATGTATACCTTGCTAGTTACATTTTTCTGAACTTTGATGTCTTAGTTACTTTTTTCTAGTTGCTGAGACAGAATACCTGATGCCCAAAATTAAGGGAAGGAAGGGTTCATTTAGCTCACAGTTTATGGAAATTTCAGTCCATATTCAGCTGCCTCCAAGGCAGGGTGGTGTAGCATAGAGGCAACAGTTCAAGGCAGCCAAAGACAGCAAAAGCGACAAGAGCAAGAAGGGGGAGAAGCAGGCCTCTTTTCCTCCCTTAGATTGTAAGCAAGCTACCCTGCCCCGCCCCATAGCCAGTGAAACACTCACACTATCTCCCTGCTCTCCTCTTGCACAGGCTGAGTTCCTTTTAGCTAACTTCTAAACTTCTTAAGTTGACACTTATCAACCATTACAACATCCTACAGCAGTAAGGGCATGTCCTGTACACCCCAGGATGTAGAACTGCTGAGTTACTTTGTTAAGCTTCTAGACTTCTCAAATTGACACAATGTATCAACCATAACACTTGATTTGTTTTTGTTTTTGTTTTTGTTGCTCTAAGACTCTGCTGTCTTATTAGCAAAATTAAAATTTTAGGGGTCAAGGTTATACCTCAGTGGCATAAGCACCTGCCTTCCAAGCACAAGGTCTTGAGTTTGATTCCCAGTACCAAAAAAAAAAGATTAAAATTTTAGTTGGTATGAAAAAGGCAAAAGAAAGATCAATAAGACTGACTGGTAGAGTGTTTTATTTAGGGGGAAGATGTGGTTTTTAATAAGCACAAGAAATTCTTAAGAAAATATAAATAAATGGAAGTTTTAAGTAGCTGATAATCATCAGACTTTTTTTTTTTTTTTTTTTTTTTTTTTTTGCGGCACCGGGGATTGAACTCACAGCCTTGCGTCTGCCAGGGCAGGCGCTTAAGGCACTGAGCCAAACTCCCAGCCCTGGTTTTTTGAGGCAGGGTCGCACTATGTAGTTCAGGCCGGCCTTGCGCTCGCGTTGTAGCCCAAGCCGGCCTCGAACCCACAACGCTCCGCCTACCTCAGCCTCCCGAGTGCTGGGATTAAAGGCGTGCGCCACCACGCCCGGCTCATCAGACATTTAAAATGCATAATTGTCAGAGTAACCAATTTTTCTAATGGTAAGAGGAATAAAAAGAAAATGAGAAATAAGGTTGAAATTATTCAAATATAATAATTTTAATAACTATAAGTATACCAAATACACATAGGCAAAGAGAAAGAAAGCCACCTAGCCATATGTAGATTAAGAATGAAAGGATGTGGTGACACTCTGGAAGGCAGAGGTAGGAGGATAGCAAGTTCAAGCACAGCCTGGGCAACTTAGCTAAGCCTTGTCACAAAAATGGAAAGGGACTTTGTGTGAAGGCCCTAGGTTCAATCCCCAGTACCACAAAAGAAGGAAGGAAGATTAGATAGGAAGGTAGGAAGGGAGAAGGAGAGAAAGGAATGGAGGGAGGGAGAAAGAAAAGAGGAAAGGCAGGAAGGAAGGAAAAAAAGAAAGGGGAAGAGAAAGGAAGAAATAAAGGGAAGGAGAGGGCCAGGGATGTAGCTCAGTGGCATAAGCGCCTGCCTGGCAAGTGCATGGTCCTGAGTTCAATTCCCAGTTTTTGGTGCTTTAAACAATTTAACTGAAATGGACTTCCATTTATTTAACTGAAGTGACTTCCATTTTATTTTAATTCATCTTTTCCCCGTGGTGATTTACAGGATCTTCAAGCCAATATAAATGTTTCATAAATATTTGGCCATTTGTGTATGCACCTACACAGTACGTCACCAATATCTTTCATCAAGAAAAACACTGAAGAGTAAAGACCCAACACAATTAACTAGATAGAATGAAAATCTCCAAATACTTGTTGCTAGCCGGACGTGGTGGCGCATGCCTTTAATCCCAGCACTCGGGAGACTGAGGTAGCAGGAGCATTGTGAGTTCGAGGCCGGCTTGGGCTACAACACAAGTGCGAAGCTGGCCTGAGCTACATAGTGCAACCCTGCCTCAAAAAACTAGGGCCGGGAGTTTGGCTCAGTGGCTCAAGCGCCTGTGTGGCAGGCACGAAGTTGTGAGTTTGATCCCCGGTGCCGCAAAAAAAACAAACAAACAAACAAACAAAAAAACCAAAAACCAAATACTTGTTGCTGAGGTAAAGGCACCACACATCTGTTCAATTAAGAAAACCATCCTTACAACTCAGGATGATTTTTAAATTTTTAAGTAGGGCCTAGAACAGTTAGCCACCAATTAGGTGCTGAATGGCAAAGCTACATCCCCAACTTATACCATGAATTCATAGGGTAAGGCTTCCAGCAACTCTTTTACTTCTCCTTCCCCTTCTGTGGACGGGGCAGGTTGGCACTTTAGTTGAACTCAGGTACCTTTCTCTTTGACTTGAATCTTTTTCTGATCATTTTCCTTGTCATGTTTCAGGAAGCTATCGTGACTCTGTGAGTGTTTAATAAGCTCAATATGCACATTTATCCTCTTGGCAAGTATCTTGCCCTTAACTTGACTGTTTACAACAATGCCAAGAAAGTTAAGGGCAAGATACTTGCCAAGCATGTTGGGTAACACTATAGACTCTTCCTGTTTTGCCATGGTGACTATTTGTGTGGCATTCCTTTTTGCACAGTACCCATTCCCTTGATGTCTACAATAACACCCTTTTTGTAGATTCTCATGTATGTGGCCAAAGGAACAACCCCATGTTTTCTAAAAGGCCTAGAGAACATATACTGGGTTCCCCTCCTGTTTCCCTTTGTGTCAGTCATTTTGGCAAATTATTAGAAGATAGCAGTTCTGGCTGAAGGGTCTACCTGTATTCTTAGGTACAAAGACAGTGTATGTGCATCTCATGTATTCCTTTACTATATAAAGGATAGCATATAATACACTGTTCTACTTTGCTTTTTTTTTAACCTAACAATATACCCTCAAAATGAGTTTTATAGAGATCTTTCTGGTTCTTTTTTATACCTTTATAGTGCTCCATTGTGTAGATGTATCGTAACTGGCTCAACCTTTCTTCTGTGTATTTTTGGTTAGCTCATTTCCAATATTTTGCTGTTACAAACAGCACTGCAGCCTGTGCATATATATTTTCATATTGGTGGGATATATGGCTCATAGGAGTGGGTCAAAAGTTAAGTGAATATGTGGTTTTGACAGTTTATGCTTTTGTGCATGTGTGTCATACTAGAAATTGAACCCAGGGCCTTTGCACCGAAGCATATCCTCAGCCCTTCCTCTTCCCCTTCCTTATTTTGAGAGAGGTCTCACTAAGTCTGTAAGTTGCCCAAACTGGGCTTGTACTTGCTATCCTCTTGCTTCATCCTCCCAGGTGCTTGGATTTCATGCCTGAGCCTTTTTTTTTTTTTTTTTTGGTGATGCTGGGGATCAAACCCAGGGCCAGTGCATGCCAGGCAAGAACTTTACCACTGAGTCACATTCCCAGTCCCCCTCTTTTATTTTTACTATACAAATTACTTTTATTTTGGTGTAGTCAGATTTATTTTTTCCTTTATTGTCTGTGGATTTTATTTTTTAATTTTTACTTATTTATTTTGGCTTTTTGAGGTAGGATCTCACTTTGAAGTACAATTCCTAAACTCACTATGTAACCCAGGATGGCCTCAAACTCATGGGATCCTCCTGCCTTAGCCTCCCAGGTGTTTGGATTACAGGCATGCTAGGCTTGGATTTTGAGTTGTTAATTGTAAACTTTTTTTCCTATACCCATGTATTCTTGTAGTAGAACTCACCAATGTTTTCTTCTAGAACTTTTTTTTCTTCTAGAATGTCTATAGTTTTGTTATTTTATAATTAGATTGCTTATTCATTCATCATCTATTATGTATTGTGTGAGCTGTTGTCTTGATTACTTTTCTCTCCTTGCTGAGACAAAATACTGATCCCCAAAATGAAGGAAGGAAAGGTTTATTTAGCTTACAGGTTTTTTTTTGGAGGTTTCAGTCCTTACTCAACTGGTTCCAGGGCAGGGTGGAGTGGCTAAGGGGCTCAACTGTCATGGCAGCTGCAAGCAACAAGAGCCAAAAGGGCAAAAGGGAGGAGCACACCTCCTCCTCTCCCTTATACTGTATGCCAGCTCTGCCCCTGGGTGGGTGCAGCACTCATACCACCAGTCCCAGTACTAGACAGTGAACCAATCATAAATGCTAGACTCAGCCACCTTTGAAAATCCTGTCTCCCATGACCACATGAAGCTTTGGGGCAACATCCAAACACAAACCATAACAGCTATAGATCTAATTTTATTTTATTTTATTTTTTTGGTTTTTGGTACTGGGGATCAGACTCACGACCTTGCACTTGAACTCACAACCTCACACTTGCCAAGCAGGCACTTGTGCCACTGAGCTAAATCCCTGGCTCAATTTTATATTTTTTGAAATGACAACTAGTCCCAGAGTTATTTACTAAAAAACCCACACTACCCTAGTGAACTGAGATACCACTTTTATTATATGCACATTTTTATGTACATTTTTATTCTGTACTGCTTCATACCACTGGTATATTTATCAATATACTTCATGTGCTAGCATACTATTTTGATTATGGAAGTGTATAGTATGTCTTTAGGCTATTCACTCATCAGAGTTTCTCTTTTGTCAATGGTTTCCTGGCTTATTGCATATTTATTTTTCCATAGAAATTTTAGTGTCAACTTGTTGAACTCCCATAAATTAGCGTGTCAGTATTTTTATTGGAATTGAAATTATCTTACAAATTAAATTACAGAGAATTTTTTTTTTTTTTTTTTTTTTTTTTTTTTTGCGGCACCAGGGATTGAACTCACAACCTCACACCTGCCAGGGCAGGCGCTTAAGGCACTGAGCCAAACTCCCGGCCCTGGTTTTTTGAGGCAGGGTCGCACTATGTAGCTCAGGTCGGCCTTGCGCCAGCGTTGTAGCCCAAGCCGGCCTCGAACTCACAACGCTCTTCCTACCTCAGCCTCCCGAGTGCTGGGATTAAAGGCATGCGCCACCACGCCCGGCTTACAGAGAATTTTTTGATGCTAGGGATTGAGCACAGGGTCTTGAGCATTCTTGGCAAGTGCTCTGCACTTAACGACATCCCCAGTGCTGAGAACTATAGTCTTTTAATGTTGAGTTGTCACACCTACAAGCACTAGATATTTGCTTTGAGGAGTGTTCTAAAATTTCCCTGTACTGATTTTATATTTGTTGAATTATTCTTATTTATTTAGGCTTTTTTAACTTGCTATTACAAATGAAAGTTTCTCTATCATGATGTCCTGTTTATTGTTTTTTATGAAAAGTTATTTATATGGAGATGTAGCTCAAATTAGACAAGAGAAAGAAATAAAAGGAATAATGATAGGAAAGGAAGACGTTAAACTATCATTATTTGCAGATGACATGATACTGTACTTACAAGATCTCAAAAACTCCACCAAAAGACTTCTATATTTAATAAGCAAATTTAGTAGTGTAGCTAGTTACGAAGTCAGTGCTCAAAAATCAGTAGGCTTCTTGTACACTAATAACAAATTTACTGAGAGAGAAATCAGGGAAACAATACCTTTTACAATGGCATCCAAAAAATGAAATCCTTAGGAATCTATCTTATGAAAGATGTAAAAGACCTCTATATTGAAATCTATAGTACTCTGAAAAAGGATATTGAAGAGGATATTAGAAAATGGAGACATATCCCTTGCTCTTGGGTAGGAAGAATCAATATAGTGAAAATGGCCATACTTCCAAAACTGTTATACAGATTTAATGCAATCCCAATCAAAATTTCAATAGCATATCTTATAGAATTAGAGAAAACAATCCTAAAATTCATCTGGAACCAGAAGAGACCTAGAATAGCAAAGGCAATCGTAGACAACAAGGACAAGACAGGGAGCATCGCAATTCCTGACTTGAAATTATACTATAAAGCTACTGTGATAAAAAACAGTGTGGTACTGACAAAAAAACAGATCCAAAGATCAATGGAATAGATTAGAAGATGCAGAAACAACTCCAGACACACTAAGCTACCTTATCTTTGACAGAGGTGCTGAACACATTCATTGGAAGAAAGATATAGCCTCTTTAATAAATGGTGTTGGAAAAACTGGCTTTCCACATGCTGAAGATTAAAACTGGACCCTTATCTTTCACCACGTACTAAGTTAAAATCTGAATGGATTAAAGATCTCAACATTAAAACAGAAACATTAAATTTCCTGGAAGATAGAGTAGGTAAAATTCTTGAAGATATTGGTGTAGGCAAAGACTTTATGAATAAAAGCTGGATTACACAGGAACTATTGCAGAGAATCAACAAATGGGATCTCATCCTATTGAAAAGCTTTTGCACAGCAAGAGAAACCACCAGCAGAGTGAAGAGATAGCCCACAATGTGGGGGAAAATGTTTGCCAGCTGTCCCTCAGACAAAGGATTGCTGTCGAGAATGTATAAAGAACTTTAAAAAATCAGTCGTCCAGGATTTAAAGACCCAGTCCAAAAATGAGCATCTGAGATGAACACACTTTTCAGATGAAGAAGTACAAACAGCAAATAAATATGTGAAAAAATGTTCAACAGCACTGGTCATTTGAGAGATGCAAATTAAAACAACACTTAGATTCTATCATACCCCAGAAAGAATGGCTGTTATCAAGAAATCAACCAATAACAAATGCTAGAGGGGCTATGAGGAAAAAGGAACCCTTCTGCACTGTTGGTGGAAGTGTAGACTGGTGCAACCATTATGGAAATCAGTGTGGAGATTCCTCAAAAGACGGGTTGGAGGTCCCATTTGACCTAACTATTCCCCTACTGAGTATCTTCCCAAAAGAATTAAATACATCATACCACAGTGATATATGTGCACCTATGTTTATAGCAGCGCAGTTTGTAATAGCCAGATCTTGGAAACAACCTAAATACCCATCGACTGAGGAATGGACAAAAAAGATGTCATATTTCTATATAATGAAATACTACTCAACTATAAAGAGCTATAAACTGGACACCTTCGTACTTAAATGGATGCACCTTGAGAATATACTTATCAGTGAAATAAATAAGTCACATATGTAAGCATCGTATCATTGCACTTGTGTGACAAACTGAAGGAAAAACTATGAATATGTTTATGTATATGTATATAAAAATAGTTAAAAAACAAAAAATTCACTGAGATTTTGATCGATATTGAGGTGAATCGATAGATAAGTTTAGGGAGAACAAATATTTTGATATTTGTCCAATTCACATACATAGTCTCTCTTTACTTGTTTAGGTTGTGTTTGAGTACTTTTGATCAGTTTTTGTAGTTTGTAGGATACAGATAATGAATGTATTTTGGTAGATTTATACAGTAATGTTACTTTAAGCTTTTTTGTGTTGTTGTAACTTGTGTCTTAACAATTTTACTTTTGAATTGTTCATTGCTTGTATATAGGCCAACACAAGATTTCTGTATATGGCTTTGTGACCTTGCACCATGACCTTGCTACACCTGCTTGTCTGTTTTATTGTTTTGTTTTTTTTTTTGGTAGATTCTTTGTAAATTAAAAAACAAAATCCCACCACTTGCACTTAAAAAAAAAAAAGAGATGTAGCTCAGTGGTAGAGCATTTGTCTAGTGTGTGGGAGGTCCTGAGTTTGATCCCCAGAACTACAAAGACTAATAATAAAAAAAAAAGATTATTTGTTTTGCACGTTAATTTTACATCCTGCTATTTTATCGAATTCTCTTATTGGGTAGTTTTATCATTGATTTTTTTCAGATATACTAGTACAACAACATATACAGTGATCATTTTGCTTTTTCTTTTCCTATTCTTAAAAGATCTTTTATTTAATTCCATAGGCTTTAAATACTGCTAAATATTAAATAGTAGCAGGGAGTTGATATCCTTGCCTTGTTTCTGATCTTACTGGTAATGTTTCCAGTGTTTCTCCATTATAAAATAATTACATATACAAGCTTCTAGAACTCTGACAGTGTCACTGCCTTGGGAGTAACAGTGAGATATAACATTTTAGCAAGTCATTTGGATATATATAAATGGTCTTCATGTATTTCATGGTCATGAAGAAAATTTTATCCTTGAATTTGTCTTGTAGTGTGTGCTGTTTTTGTGGAGTTTAAAGATTATTCATCCCAAAACAATATTTCTGCTTCGAGGAAATCATGAATGCAGGCATCTTACAGAATACTTCACCTTCAAACAGGAATGTAAGTATAATCACTTCTCCAGAACGGTTTTAGTTATTCTTTAACTCTCTGAACTGAGGTTCAGAGTTTTTTTGTTTTTTGAAACAGGGTGTCGCAATTTTGGCCCCAGTCTCCTGGGCTCTGTGGTCCTCCCACCTCAGCCTCTTGAGCAGTCAGAAGTACAGGCTGGGCCACCTTGTGTGGCTAAACTTCAGGTTTTCAAAGTAACATTTAATCTAATTCTCCCTCTTGTTTCATCAAAAGTGGTTTTGTTTGTTGGGGTTCCGTTTTGTGTGGGAATTGAACTCAGTTCTTTTTGACAAGCATAATTGGTTCAAACTATTTTTAGAAGATGGAACAACAGGTTCAGGAATACTTTAAGTACCTCCTTTTGAACAGAATTTTTTATCTTAGGTTTTTATGTACTTTCCACATGCTTTAACTGTGGTTTTAATCTGGTTGCTTTATTTTTCTTCTCTGTGCCAAGATACTCCTGTTTCATTCTAATGCTGCATTTGAAATGTAAATACATCTTGGAACAAGCACACTTTGAAATACAAATTTAAAGTTTTATTTCTGTATTAAGCAAGAGCATTTGTGTATTTTGCATGGGTGTTTTTACTGATAAACTGACCTCTTAAAGTGCCATTGTGACTTTTAGAATCTAGACTTTATAATTAAAAGTGATGCTTAATTATAGATGGTACAGCTGCAGTCTTGTTAATGTTTTTAAGGGGTGAAGGTAAAGGCTTTTCTTCTTTCAGTTAATTGCTTTATACTAATGGAAATTAAAAAAATTTTTTTGCTCAAATCTGGAGATAAGAGTGCAACAGTTAATGTTTGATATATCATTTGTCATTGCAGAAATATTTCTTTGCTGTTGTGTACTCAGAGTTTTTAAAATACACTAATTTCTTGTTTGTATGACTTTTTTTGTCTTTTGAGATAGGATTTCACTGTGCGGTTCAGGTTGACCTTGAACTCACTTTGTGACCTAGGCTGACCTTGAACTCACAGTGATCTTCTTGCCTCAGGCTTCTGAGTGCTGGGATTACAGGCATGCATCACCATGCCCAACTATATGACCATTTTTTGATGGCTTATTGGCACTTTCCAGAAATTCTTGAAATTTTCCTAATGAAAACAGTATTGTTATAATCAGTTGATCTTCTTAAAAACCAATATTGTATGTCATTGTTCCATGTAGCATTATTTAAAGTAGCAAAAGGTTGGTCTGAGCCAGTTGTGGTAGCACAGGCCTGTAATCCCAGTACTGAGGGAGTCTGAGGCAAGAGGAATGCAAGTTAACTCCTGCCAGAGCAATTTAGTATGACCCTATCTCAAAATAAAAAATAGAAAGGGTTGGGGATATAGTGGTAGAGTGGTCTGGCTAGGGCACTCAATCCTCAGTACTGAAAAAAAAGATTGGTCTGGGTCTGGTTAGATTGTGATACATCCTAAAGTGAATTACTACATAGGTGTTAATAATTGCTGAGCTCCTCTTTTATCTTTACTCCCAGTTGTTTTTTTTTTTCTACCAGGCCTGAAAATTAAATTGACAGATAAGACAGGTCAATAGGAGAAAAGCATATACACATATTTAATTTTAAGTTTTACATGGCACAGGAACCTGCATGAGTTGAATACTTACATGTGTACTGAGTTGAATAAAAAAATAAATTGTGAAAAATTAAATCATATGAGGAGGGTCAGTAATATAGCTTAGTAGCACAGCACATGCCGGGCAAGCGCAAGGTCCTGAGTTTGATTCCTGGTACAAAAAAAAAAAAAAAAAAAAAAATCATGAGGAAACTAAAGAGGTGTCTTTTTTTTTTTTTTAATTAAAAACATGTTTTTGTGATGCTAAGCTATACCCCAGTCCAGTATGATTTTAATGAGATCTGTACAGAATTTAATGGGCCTCAACTTTCCATCCTTGACAGTAACAGTGTTATTTCCCTTCTGGTATAGGAAGGCATCTTTCACATGAGAATTTCATCTCCTGCTTTTAAAAAACAGTGTGAAGGTCAGAGTGATCTTCTTTCACTTACTGTTTTTCAGGTTCTTTTAACCCAGAATAGTCAGTGTGCCATAGTAGCATATTTTAGGGTAGCATATTCTTTATATTTATTTATTTATTTATTTATTTTTGAGACAAGGTCTCACTATGCAATTCAGGCCAACCATGATCTCACTATGTAGCCCAGGCTGGCCTCAACTTACGACAGTCCTTCTGCCTCTGTCTCCTGAGTGCTAGGATTGCAAACGTGCACCACCACACCCAGGGTAGCATATTCTTAACTTCTTTACTCTTCATATAAACATGTCTTAAGATTTCCAAAATATATTCTTAGGTACTAAGAAGCACGATAGAGCAGTAAAAGCAAAGATTCTGTGAAAAGAGAGTTGATGTGCACATTTGCACACAGATGTCTGGAATATCTTTGGAGAGACACCCAGGAAACTGGTAACACTGCTTGCCTGTAGAGAGGATGGGAAATAGTGGATTCTTTTGTCACTTTTAAATTTTGGGCCATATGAATATGTTTTCTTGCTCTTTTTTTTTTCTTTCTTTTTTTTTTTTTTTTTTTTTGAGACAGGGTCTTACTATGCAATTCAGGCTGGCCTTGGGCTCACTTTGTAGCCCAGGCTGGTATTGAATTTGCAAGGACCCTCCTGCCTCAGCCTCCTGAGTGCTAGGATTACAGGACTGTGCTACCATGCCCTGCTTATTTCCTGATTTTTTTAAGAAGTGAAATCAATAAAAATTAAAACAAACCTGTGATCAGTGGCTAGCCAGGTTGCAGCTTCTTGCAGTAGTGCTGACTCTCAACTTGCTTTCAAAGAATTTTGTTTTAAATTTTTGATGCTCAATTATTGGTGCTACTTAGAACTTTTATTATTATGATCTAATGGCTGTAATGCATTTTTCCTTCATTATAGAAATAAATGTTTTATGGGACTTATCTTTTCTCTTGAACATAAAGCGCTTGAATCAGCTAATTTAACTTTTAATAATTATATATTTGGCTGTGTAGAGGCTCCCTTTAAATGTTTTATATTAACAATGATGCAGAGGTGTGTTGCAGGGCAGTTAAGAACATGAACATTTTAAGTTCTAGTTTTGTCACTTATAAGCTTGCACTGTGAGCAAATTAGCCCATCCTCACCAGCTTTTATTTATTTATTTATTTATTATTTTATTTATTTTTTATTTTTTGCAGCACCGGGAATTGAACTCACAACCTCGCACCTGCCAGACAGGCGCTTAAGCCGTTGAGCCAAACTCCCAGCCCTAGTTTTTTGAGGCAGGGTCGCACTATGTAGCTCAGGCCGACCTTGCACTCCTGTTGTAGCCCAAGCTGGCCTCGAACTCACAACACTCCTCCTACCTCAACCTCCTGAGTGCTGGGATTAAAGGCATGTGCCACCATACCCGGCTTTTCACCAGTTTTTAAATCAAGATGGTGATAAACCCACCTCACTGGGTTTTTGTAAGGGTTAAGTAATTTTATTGAACACATAATACTACAATGTGCCAGACATTAACACATTTTTCATATATGAATTCCTTTAATCATCACAGCAACCTTGAATTGTAAGTATGTGTTATTATATGTCCATTTTACATATGAGACAGTCAAGACACAGAAGATATGCCCAAAGTCCCATAGCTGATAAATGGTGGAACTGAGAATCAAGCAGACAGTGAGGTACCAGACCATTTACTTGACACACCCCCCCATGTTGTGTCAAGCACTTAGTGATCCAAGATCCGCTTTAAAATCCTACAACACATTCTACTGTCAGTAATATGAGAATGGTATACAAAGATGATACATGTACCATAGAAAATTAACAAAATATGGCTAAATATGTAAAGAAAAATACAGATACCATCTTTAATCTAATCCTTTGGAAAATTAAATGTTGGTATTTATATACATATATCCGTATCCTTTTTGGTTTTTTTTTTTTTGTTGTTTTTTTTTTTTTTTTTTTTTGCGGCACCAGGGATTGAACTCACAGCCTCGCGCCTGCCAGGACAGGTGCTTAAGCCACTGAGCCAAACTCCTGGCCCTGGTTTTTTGAGGCAGGGTCTCACTGTGTAGCTCAGGCTGGCCTTGCGCTCGGGTTGTAGCCCAAGCCGGCCTTGAACTCACAACGCTCCACCTACCTCAACCTCCCGAGCGCTGGGATTAAAGGCGTGCGCCACCACGCCCGGCTTGTTTGTTTGTTTTGAGAAAGGATCTCGCTATATAGTTTTGAATGGTCTTGAATTCTCCATGTAACCTAGGCTGGACTCAAAGTCATGTTGATCTTCCTGCCTCAGCCTTCTGAGTGCTGGGGTTATAGACATACACCATCACACCTTATCCATATACTTTGAAAAAGTAAAAATGATAACATGTTGTGACCTGTTTTAGTCATATACTAACACAACATGAGTTTCTTTAATTTGATTTTTGGCTTCCTGTTACAATTTACAGATTAACTCAACCTACTATATTTACTTCCATCTCTCTCCAGACTTCACATATCTTTTGCAAGTTAAGGAATTCTTGTAAATTGTGCGTGAGTCAAGAGGCATGTTTTCAATGCTAGATGTTGTTATGAAGGATTAATTAGTAATTTAGATTGTTGCCTGTATTTGAGTTTAGGACTCTTAGAAAGGAATTCCTTATTGATGTTGGCAACAGAGGAAACTCTGAATCCTAGGATTTTCAGGAGAAAAAGGATCATTTGGTTTTGGCAATAAAGAAAACCTTTGCATTATACAGTAGAAAAGCATATAACTTCAACTGTGGCTCCCTGGTTTACATTTCCCTTAGGGCCATTTCTAATCATTCCTGCCACCCAGGTACTGCTCTCTCTTTACTTCATTCCTCAAAGCTTGCCAAGGCCAGGCTCTGATACTGAAATGTCTTTTCTAAAAGTTTAGAGAGATTGCTTCTTGGCCTTTTGCCTAAGATCAAGGTCAGTGTTTGTTCTTATCAACTTAATATCTGGTATGACCTCTAGCTGAGGACAATATACCAAGTGGACTTTTGGAGCAGGGAGATGTAACAAGAACTTGCTATGTCCACTCCATGCATTGACCTGGTATTACAGTACCTCCAGAAACTGCACTCTGGGGTGGGGGGTTATAAAGCCAGTGTTCAAAGTTAATAAAATAAAAGCCAGGTACATGTCGTCGTGGTCTCAGCACTTGCAAGGCTGAGGCAGGAGGGTCACTGTGAGTTTGAGGTCAGCCTAGGCTACATAGTGAGTTCAAGGCCAGTCTATACTACATAGTGAGACCCAAGAAAACAAAAAAATTAATGAAATAAAATCTTGGAGCCAGGGTTATAGCTCAGCGGCACAAGCACCTGCCTAGCAAAGTGTGAGGTCATGAGTTCAATTCCCCATACCAAAAGAAAAAAACCTTGACCATTATAAAAGAAAACAAAACAAACAAAAAAGGAAACAAATACAGAAATCCTTACTGTCAGGATAATCCCATTCGCTAGGTACAGTTCTAGTCTCCTGGACTATAGGCCATCTAATCTGTACAGAATCTTGGAAGCAGAAGAGCTCACAGTGCTCTAGGGCTGCCTGACTATAGGACTTCTGGCCTTCTGTACCAGAAGTCTACTGACTTTGAAACCCAAGGCCAAGTATAATGTATATAATCTGTTCTCAGTTACTATAGCAAAATACTTAAGGGCAGGTGTTTTTTTTTTGTTTGTTTGTTTGTTTGTTTTTTTGTTTTGTTTTGTTTTGTTTTTTTGAGACAGTGTCTCACCATGTAGTGCAGGCTGGCCTTGAATTCACTATGCAGCCCGTGCTGACCTTGAACTCACAGCCATCCTCCTGCCTCAGCCTCCTGGTACTGGGATTACAGGCATGAGCCATCACACCCAGCAAGGGTGGGTATTTCATAAAGAAAAGAGGTTTGCTTGATGCATAGTTCTGGAGATTCAAGGACATGGGGTAGCATTAACTCCGCACTGGTGAGGCCCTCATAGTGGATGCCATTATGATGGGAGGACATGCGAAAGAGAGATCACATGATGAGAGGAGACAGGAAGTCAGAGCCTGGGAGGGGCCAGTTTTGTTCTTTTTATAGCAACCCTGTAGCAGGCACTAACCTGAGTCTCAGGAGGACTGCATTCATTCCTTCTGAGGGCAGCCTCCATGGACTTCCCACTGGGCTCCACTCTTCCCATCCCTAACCTGGAGCCTGGCCTTCCAGTGCATGGACACTTGAGGGACACATTGAAATGACATCCAAACCGTAGCATCCAAGAAGAGAAAAATGCTCTTTTTCGCTGTAAATGAAAGCCCATCTCCCAGTTCCCTACCTATTGTTTCATGACCTTACCTTCCTGGAGAATTGCAGAGCCCTCACCTTTTGCCTGCTGGAGTGTTTCCTTGTTCTGTGCCCCAATTTGACAATTACATCAAAATACAATTCCTTAAGCGAACATTTGTATGTAAAATTGAATCAAGACATAACTTGTAGACTTTTAAAATCATGAGCAAAAAGATTGTTATTTTATTAATGCCTCTTAAATCTCTGTTTTCCAGTTAAATATCTACCACTCTCAAGGACACTTTTTTTGTGGGGGGTTGGGGGGTTCTGGGGATTGAACTCATGACCTCGCACTTGCCAGGCAGGTGCTTATGCCGCTGAGCTAAAGCCCCAGCCCCTCAAGGATACTGTTTTTAAGACTCAGTGAGCTATTTGGGCTCCCAGGACTACCACAGGCCAGGCTTGGCCTCTGCTTAGAAGGATGTAGGTCTTGATGTTTGGTGGTGTCGTCCCTGTGGGAGCATGGACAGCCTTTTGCTCTGTTTCCCCTCCCAAGTCACAGCTGTGGTGCACAACAGTATCTACCCTGGATGGGGCAGGGAACCACTCTGGCTTAGAAGGCTCATGCATCACAAGTGCCAGTATCACTTGTAAAAGCTTTATTGGAAGAGCTTCCAGGGTCCCAAAAGGGACATACCGACTTATGAGTCACCACCCTGAAAAGAGCACAAAGCTGTAACCTCCTGCCAGGTAATGGAGTAATTTTTACCATAAGCCATGTTGCCTAATAAGACATCTGACAGTCACCTTACCAGGTTTCCAGGGCAACAAAACTGGAAAGTTAGTCTTAGGTTACACTTGTCTTTAGAGAGGACAGAGGTTTGTTTAAACCTTGACCTATAACTTTTCAAAAATATCTTTACAAAAGTGATTATGTTTTCAGATTTGCCTGAAGTAGATAAATGACTTTGACATAGCTTCATATTCTTCTGGCTTATATTCTTTTTCATATATTGTAGCTTTTTCCTTTTTTGTTAGGTCTAATCAAATATTCAGAACGGGTATATGAGGCATGTATGGACACGTTTGACTGTCTTCCTCTTGCTGCCCTCTTAAACCAGCAGTTTCTCTGTGTCCATGGAGGAATGTCACCTGAAATCACTTGTTTAGATGACATTAGGAAAGTAAGTAATCTCTTATTATTCTCAAAAATATATTTTAAAATGTTATTTTTTATTGCAGCCAACAGATATATGTTTAGCTGAAATTTTAAATTTTTAAATTTTTAAATCAAAAGTAAGAAAATAGAACTTACCTATGGTCTCATTTTTGCAAGATTCTGTTTAAACTGATACAAATATACCAGGAATTTTCTTTCATTTTTAAAATTCTGTGCCTTTCCAAATAGAAGCATAAAATTCTTAGGCTGAAGCTACGAAATAATTATACCACCACCACCACCGTGTCCAGGGGATTGAACTGAGGTACGCTCTACCACTCAACTGTATCTGCACCCCTTTTTTTTTTTTCTTTTCTTTTTTTTTTTTTTTTTTTTGCGGCACCGGGA
>RJWM01000249.1:71470-251160 GCA_004363535.1 Dasyprocta punctata
CTTGCGCCTGCCAGGGCAGGTGCTTAAGCCACTGAGCCAAACTCCCAGCCCTGGTTTTTTGAGGCAGGGTCGCACTATGTAGCTCAGGCCGGCCTTGCGCTCGCGTTGTAGCCCAAGCCGGCCTCGAACTCACAACGCTCCGCCTACCTCAGCCTCCCGAGTGCTGGGATTAAAGGCGTGCGCCACCACGCCCGGCTTCCCTTTTTGTTTTGACAGGGCCTCACTGACCCTGCCAGGCTCCTGTTTTCTTCCTCAGCCTCCTGAGTAGCTAAGGTTACGGACACGTACCACCTTGCCTGCCTTGAAATTTAAATTATGTCAAAATGCAGAAGGAATAATGCCAGGGGTCTAATCCCTGTCCTTGATGAAGTCGCTTGACTTCTTAGCATATTTTCTTCGTGAAATGAGAAAGTTGGAATGGATGGTATGAGGACTCTGCCAGCTCTGAAGTTTATTGACTATCCCCACCTACCCACACCTCCGCATACCGGGAATCAAACTCAGGGACTTGTGCTTGCCAGGCAGGTGCTGTGCTGCTGAGCTACATCCCCAGGCCTAGTTCATTGGCTTTGACATTTTAGATGATAAAGTTTAATTGTTTCACTTGCCTTACATGGTGATTATTTCAAAGACTCTTTGTCTTTTTTTAAAAAAACCCAATCTTTGTTCTACATGACTGTCTTTTTTACCTTTGTATTTTCTTAGTCTTCTCGTATAGTTACTGAAACTAGAGATTTGTATGTTCATAAAACTTTTCTCTGGGGCTGGAGATATAGCTCAGTGGCACAAGCGCCTGCCTGGCAAGTGTGAGGTCATGAGTTCAGTCCCTGGTACTAAAAACGAAAAGCAAAACAAAAATCCTGTTTTCTCTGAATTATAGTCAGTCTCCTGCTGGGCATGGTGGCTTAGCTCTGTAATCCCAGCACTCAGGAGGCTAAAGCAGGAGGATCATCCTGGGTTCAAGGGCAGACTTAACCACATAGTGAGATCCTGTCTCAAATAAATAAACACAGAAAGTCAACTTTCTGAGGATAAGGGAGTGAACCTGTTCGCACTGGCTTTTCTGTTGCCTTACTGTCTTTTTTGTTGTTGTTGTTTTGTTTTTTGGTACTGGGAATCGAACTCACAACCTTGCATCTGCCCAGCAGGTGCTTAGGCCACTGAGCTAAATTCCCAGCCCTGTTTTTTGAGACAGGGTCTCACTACGCAGTTCAGGCTGGCCTTGAACTCACTTTGTAGCCCAGGCTGGTCTCACCCGCACAACTGCCTCAGCCTCCCGAGTGCTGGATTAGCCTTACTGTCTTAAATAATTAGCCTTTTGCTTTTATACAGTAAATCTTGGATTTAGCAATTCTCTATCAGTTGTACTAATAAGTAGCTCCTTTTTCACTCAGCAGAAGTCGTCCTCTTGGCACTGCACTATTCTAGTTACTTGAGTATTTTTTTGCTCTTCATGCTTTTAGCTAAAGCAGTAGTGACGAAAAACATGTCAATAACTGATGCTGAAGTGCTTCTACTGCATAGAATGGAAAAGATGAAAGCCCTATACAAAATTAAACTAGCATTCTTTAAAATAACTGTCCATTGGAATGAAATAAATAATGAACGGAACCAGTCTAAAACCTTCCTGCTCTCCTGGTAACATTGGTCCCCACAGGCAATTGAAATTACCCTCACATGGTTTTCCTAAAATAGTGTCTCGATTTCACATTCAGATTGAATGAGCACTGCTTTAAGATTGGGGCGGGAGGATGTCCTTTCTGACCTTCCTTTCTTCTTGAGGTGCTGAGGAGCAAACCCAGGGCCTGAGTGTGCACTGTACACTGAGCCATGCCCCCAGCCCAGGGAAGTGGAAATCCTTTTAGCGGTATGGTTAGAGGACAGGAGTATTTATGAATGTTTACTACAGAAAATACTAAAAACTATATATCCAAGTTGTTTAAATGTTTGGTTTTTTTGCCGGACAACCCTTTGCGGGCTTACTGTCTTTTCTCCTAATACATTCCTACAGGTAGAAGAGGGGTTTTGACCTGCCTGCTTCTAAGAGCCTTTTTGTTTTCCTGATTTTTGTCTTCTGGCTTTTGCATGTCTTCCAGTTAGACAGGTTTACTGAACCTCCGGCCTTTGGGCCAGTGTGTGACCTGCTTTGGTCTGATCCCTCGGAGGATTATGGCAGTGAAAAGACATTGGAGAACTATACCCACAATACTGTCCGAGGGTGCTCTTACTTTTTCAGGTAAGTTAATCGAAGTAGAAAATTAAAAGAAAAAAAACCCTTGTGATATGGTTAAAAAACAAAATCATTTTTAAGCATTTTATATCTCAAATGTGTAGTGCAGGGACTTCTGTTTAAGTTTTGAATAGGTAACAGAAATACTGTGTGTTTTATATTTTCATGAGTACCATGCCCTAGAAGTGTAATATACCGAACATGATTAGACATCTTTCAGTGCTTCAATATTGCCTGACTGCAAACGATATAGATTATTTGTTCCTAAACATCATTTATGTATTTTCATTAAAAAAAGATATGTTGAGGCCAGGGTTATAGCTCAGTGGCAGAATCACCTGCTGGGCAAGTGTGAGGTCGTGAGTTTGATCCCTAGTACAAAAAAAAAAAAATTTGTTGGCTCTGTCCCCAGAAGTTCTGATTCAGTAGGCCTGAGACAGGGGAATCCTGTTATTTTTAAAAAGCTCTCCAACTTTTGGAACCATTTGAATAGACAAAGATATAAAAAGAACAGGACATTGTGATCTAAGCCCAGGACATTTCCTGGAAGTTGGCTATTGTCCTGATTTCCACATGTGAGCTTTTATTGCGGTTTGCCCTCCAACAATAGAGAGACATAGGGAAGTTTGAAGTATAAATTATTTTATGTGACAAAGAAAACGTGTATTCTCCTCTAAAAAATCTGTTATTTGGCCAAAATAGCACATTAATTAAATACACAGATCCTCTATATTAGTACTTTGGTAAGTGATCTTTTTTCATTCTTCCTGCCAACCTTTTCAGTAACTTATGTAGTAAAATAATTTAATTTTTATTTCTTTTTACATTGTTAGGAGCATAATGTTTATGGCTGGCAGAATGTAAATTGTTACAATTTCTGTAGAGGTAACCTTGGCAATCTCTCAGTTATAAATGAATGTGACTTTGATCCTGAAGTTCTGTTTTGAAGTTTTAATCTTATGGATGGACAGTGGATGTTCAGTATTTGCAGATTCCATATTTGTGAATTCGTCTCACTAAGATTTATTTGTAACCCCCAAAATCAATTCAGACCTTTATAGTCATTCATGGACACTCACTGTGCATGAGAAAGAAAGATTAGTTTACTCCACACATGTATTCCTGCCAGGTTAACTAGGTAATACTCTGTTTTGTTTTGGCCATCATACTATAAATAAGTATTCTTTTTGCTGCCTTTGGAGTGCAACATTTTCCATGGTTTTGTGCTTTTTGTTAGTGATTTTGTTGTTTTAAGTGGCACTCAGGAGTGCTGTCTCCACTGTTTCCAAGCACAAGAAGGCTGCAGTGTGCCGTGCATAGAAAATTTGTGTTAGACAATCTTAGTTCAGTCATGAATTGTGATGTTGGCCATGCATTCAGCATCCATGAATCAGCAATATATTTAAGTAAAGTGTCGCTAAAACACACACGGTGGCACATGTCTGTAATCCCAGCTTTCCGAGAGGCTGAGGCAAGAGGATTGCAAGTTTGAGCCCACCAAACTGGGCAACTTACAGCGTAGCAAGACCCTATCTCAAAAAAATATAAAAAAGGGCTGGGGATATAGCTCAGTATAAAGGGCATGGGTTTAGTCCCATTTGGAGGGGGGCCCCCACATCTGAAACAAGGTTATGTGTTAGTCAGTATAAATATTTTATGACCAAAAGCGTATAGGACATTAACACTGTATCTCTCCTAGGAATAATGTTTTATTCTTCACTAATTCACTTTTGAAGCAACATGATAGAACGCTTGTTACTCAAATGATGAGGATCAGTTCTGCTTGCAAGTGTGTGAACTGTGTTTATTCCTTTTGGTTATTTATGATAAAAGAGTGATAATAACCACAGTGTATGATAGATTCAGACATTGATCTATTAGGCTGTTTTTTCAAAATGAAAAAACAAGCTGTTTGTTTATGTACTGATATGAAATTTTCACTAATAGTGAAAAATACATAGTTCAGAATTACGTGTACTGTCTGCTGGCATTTCAAAAAAAAACAAAGGAGAAAGGGGGTATACGTTTGTAATTGCTTGGAATTGGACAGATTGTCTTTTGCCTTTGAATATTCAAGAAATCAGGAATATTGGTGGCTTTCAGGATAGACGGAAGATTGAAGTAGAAAGGAGGTATTTCTGTGTTTACTCTTGTATTTTTAAATGTTATGTCTTATGAGTGTAAAATCATTTATTTGTATTAAGCTTGATTGAGGTATCATTGGCCAGTAAAAAGTATGTATTTAAAGTGTACAACTAGACATTTTGATACACATATACTTTGTGAAATGACCACCACAGTCATCCTTCCTAATTAATGTGTCTATCACCACACATAGTTGCCTTTTTTGTGTGTATGTAGTGAGAACACTTAAAACCT
This sequence comes from Dasyprocta punctata, assembly GCA_004363535.1. NCBI lineage: Eukaryota > Metazoa > Chordata > Mammalia > Rodentia > Dasyproctidae > Dasyprocta > Dasyprocta punctata. The sequence continues at coordinate 76,080 of RJWM01000249.1, forward strand.
ACCCCTTTACAAAGTTCAAGTATCCATACAGTATCCTTACTTGTAGCCACCATGCTAAGTATGTACTCTGCCCCTGAACTATACCCTCCACCCTATTTTGTACTTTTTGACTAACATCTTTCCATTTCCTCAACTCCTAGCCCTCTGTACACCATCATTCTACTCTTTCACCTACTTTAGATTCTACAAGAGCATATGCAAAATTTATTTTTATGTCTGGCTTACTTCATTATCAATATCTTCCGGATTCATCCATGTTATTATAAATTCTTAGAAGAATTTCCTTCTTCTAAGTTTGAATTTTATTTATTTATTTATTTATTTTTGTGGCACTGGGGATCAAACTCACAACTTCGCACCTGCCAGTCAGGTGCTTAAGCCATTGAGCCAAACTCCTGGCCCTAAGTTTGAATTTTATACATACCTACACATACACATTCACATACACATTCACGTACACTTACACGTACACATACACATATTTAGGTTGTTTCCATATTCTGGGCTATTATGAATGATGTTTTGATGAACATGGGAGGGCAGATACTTATGCAGATACTGATTTTATTTTCTTTGGAAGTATATCCAGAAGTCAGATGTTTGAATCATGTGGTCTGTTTTTAATTTTTAAAGAAATTTCCACAGTTTTCCACAATGGTTACACCAATTTATATCCCCACCAACGTTGTACCAGTGTTGTTCTAAAATATCCTTGTCAGTACTTTTTGTCTTTTGGATAATATTCATTCTGACAGATGTGTGAAAATAACATCATTGTAGTTTTGATTTGTATTTCCTTGGTGATTAGTGATGTTGAGTAGTTTTTCATATATCTGCTAACCATATGTATGTTTTTGTTCAAATGTCTATTAGGTCCTTAGCCCATTTTTTTTTCATCAAGTTACTTGTGGAATTTTTTCTGACTTAAATTCTATTTTGTCTAATATAAGTTTAGCCACTCCTGTTTTATTTTGATTGCCATAGCCATGAAATATCTTTCTGTATCACTTTGCTAATGTATATCCTTAAATGTAAAATGGTTCTCTTACAGACAGCTTATAGTTGGGTCTTGCCTATTTTATCCAGTCACTGTATGTTTCTGAGGAGATCGTTTGATTAGGGACAGGGAAAGTTGTTATTTTGGTATTGTTTTCTATCTTCTTTTATGGTTCTTCTGTTCCTTTCATGTCTCTGCTTTGATGATTTTTTCTTGTACTAATATATTTTAGTTCTTTAGCTTTGTGTATCTACACTGAAGTTTTCTCTTTTTTTTAACCATGGGATTCACATCAAACTTTGTATAGTTGTTGCAGTCTATCTTCAGCTGAGAATTTAACTTTAGTCACATACAGAAACACTGTACCTTTATGTTTTCCTGTTTTTCAGCCTCCTTTCATTTTGAGTTGAACTTTCTTTAGGAAGAGCTTATGCTAACAAACTCCCCTCAGATTTGTGGTACCGAAGGTACCCAGGACTGTTGCACTGAGCTACATCTCCAACTCACTCTTTACTTCCTGCTTTGCTTTGCTTTGCTTTGTTTTTCTGCCTCTCTCTCCCTTTCTCTCTCTCTCTCTCTCTCTCTCTAATTTTTTTTTTTTTTTTTTTTTTTTTTGCGGCACCAGGGATTGAACTCACAACCTCACGCCTGCCAGAGCAGGCGCTTAAGCCGCTGAGCCAAACTCCCGGCCCTAGTTTTTTGAGGCAGGGTCGCACTATGTAGCTCAGGCCAGCTTTGCGCTCGCGTTGTAGCCCAAGCCAGCCTCGAACTCACAACGCTTCTCCTACCTCAGCCTCCCGAGTGCTGGGATTAAAGGCGTGCGCCACCACGCCGGCTTCTCTCTCAATTTTTTAAATAGGATCTCATTAAAGTGCTGAGTTGCCCAAGCTGGGCTCAGATTTATAATCTTCCTGCCTCAGCCTCCAAGAGTCCTGGCATTACAGACGTGCACCACTGCAGCCAACTTTTACTCCATTGTCAAATGACATTTTGCTTGGTAAAATCCTTTCAGATTTTGGTTGGCAGAGTGGTCTTTCTTTTCCCTTCCCTTCCCTCCCCTCACCTCCTCTTCTCGTCCCTTCCCTCTTCTCTCCTTTTCCCATCCTCCCTCCCTTCTTCCTCTTTTTCTTTCTTAATTTGAATAGATCCATCCCCTTCTCTCCTGGCCTGCAGAGTTTCTGCTCAGAAATCCACTGGTCGTCTTATGAAAGCTCTTTTTCATAATGTTCCTCTAATTCCTTTTTCTGGTTTCAAAACTCTCTCTGGTTTTAACTTTTGACAGTTTATAATGCGTCTTAGTTTAGACGTCTTTAGTTCATTTGAGCCTTGTGGGCTTTATGAATTGAGATGTCCATTTCCCTCCTTAGATTTTGGAAATTCTTAGCTCTTATTTCTTTAAATGAGATTTCTGCTCCCTTTCTTTATTCTCCTTCTTGAACTCTTATGCATATGTTATTCTGATTATTGCTGCCTCATAAGTCCTGTGTACTTTTTATACTCTTAGTTGCTTCTTGAACTCCTATGCATATGTTATTCTGATTATTGCTGCCTCATAAGTCCCGTGTACTTTTTATACTCTTAGTCATCCTTTTTTGTTTCTCTATCTGCATAATTTCAAGTGAGTTGTCTTTGAGTACAGTAATTCTTAGGCACAACTGAGTCTGCTGCTGGAGCTTTTTATTGTTTTTTGTTTTTTGTTTTTTTTTTTTTTTTTTTTTTTTTTTTTTTTTTTTTTTTTTTTTTTTTAGTTCAGTTATTGTATTCTTCATCTGCAGGGTATCTGGTGTTTAGGGTTTCTATTCTTTCCTTTGTTTCTTTTCCCGCTTGGGGTTGGGAATTGACCCAAGGCCTTGAGCATGCTAAACACAGGCATTACCACTCAGTTAAATCCCTATCCCTGTTTCTGTTGCTTTACTAAATATCTTAGTTTGTTCCTGTATTGTTTTCCTGATTTCATTTAGTAGTCTATCTATACTCTTGTAGCTCCTAGCGCTTCTTTGAAATGGTGGATTCTTCCTCCTGCATTCTGTGAATCTTCATTTCCTTAGGGTCAGTTACTGGAACTTTATTAGTTTTTTTTGGTAGTATCATGCTTGCCTGATGCTTCATGATCTCTGTAGATGTGCACCGGTGTCTGGGCTGGAAGAAGCAAACACCTCCTCCAGTCTGTACAGATTTCTTTTGTCAGGTAAATAAATACCTTCTGCTGGTAAGCAGACTTATGGGGCTGCTCTGGGATCATGGCTGAGCAGTACTGAAGGTGGGTCACAGTGCTACCACAGGGTTCACAGTCCGTGGTCTGTATGCCATTTATAGCATGGACAGGTGTGTTATGTATTACCTCTCATATGCTTGGGTGGATGCAGATGCCTCTGGAACTCAATAGAATGAGTCTTGAACAAGGTCACAGGGTCTGCTTAGGGTCCTGTCAGCAGGCCTGGAGAATGGACAGGCATGATTCCTCCCAGGAGGGAAAAAGGCAGGACTGGGACTACCTCTTGGCCACAGCAGTGTGAGGCTTGAGCGTGGCCACAGGCCTGCTCTGGCAGTACCATTGGATTTGGCTGGCCAGTCTGTTACCAGTGTTACTAGTGGTCATGGCTCCTCCCAGGTCCCTAAGCAGATGGCGCTGCTGCCAGGACTGCAGACAAGTGGCACTAGAGCCAAGTCTTCAGAGGGCCAGGCTGCTTCTGGGTTTTGCACGAGTTCAGGGTTGAGGGACTCTCTTTTTACTGTGGCTCTCCTTCGGTTGGACTCCACCAAGACTTCACAATCTCAATCCTAAGGGCCCTACAGCAGCACTTAGTTTGTCAATGGCTGCCAATTTGTTGTTTCTGTGTCAGGGCTGGGGACTTTTGTTCTGCCGTTTTGATGATGTCACTCACAATCTATTTTAAAGGTAAATTTTTTATAGTGAGGAAGATTTTTTGTTTTCTTTGGTACCAGGAATTGAACTCACGACCTCCTGCTTGTCAGACAGGTGCTGTGCTGCTGAGCTATATCCCCAACCCTACTGAGAAAGATTTTCTTCCTTCCTTCCTTCCTTTCCTTCCTTTCTTTCCTTTCCTCCCTTCCTTTCCTTCCTTCCTTTCCTTCCTTTCCTTCCTTTCCTTCCTTCCTTTCCTTCCTTTCCTTCCTTCTTTCCTTTCCTTCCTTTCCTTCCTTCCTTCCTTCTTTCTTTTTTGTGGCAACAGGGATCCAACTCACCGCCTCGCGCCTGCCAGATAGGCGCTTCAACCACTGAGCCAAACTTCCGACCCTAGTTTTTTGATACAGGGTCGCACTACGTAGCTCAGGCGGGCCTTGCGCTCACTTTGTAGCCCAAGCTGGCCTCAAACTCACAACACTCCACCTACCTCAGCCTCCCAAGTGCTGGGATTAAAAGCGTGCGCCAGCATGCCCTGTGAGAAAGATTTTTTAAAAATAAACTAAATAATTAATACCTAGATAATTCCAGTTTAACTTATTATATTATCCAGTTCTTCCTACTAGATATTTGACATTCAGTCAAGTAGTCCTAAGAATATTTTAATCATATGTGCAGATATCACACCTTTCATTAGGATATAGTTAGCTATACTATTTACATCTTTTCCTGCAATAATCTTGCATAAGATCATCTTGATGTTGATATTACACGTAAAACTCTAAGTAGATTCTTTTACTTTTCTAACAGATTGATAATATGATGGTTGAGAAAAATTACGTATTCAGTTTATAGCACCAACTAAATACATGCACACATGTATAGATGCACGTGCATGCTGCTCTGGTACTTTTTTACATCAAGATACCAAGAAAAGTTCAGGTGTTGTATCATTACTGCTATGGGTTAAGACAAAAGAAATTAAAAGATGGGAAGCTGTTTCTATTCTAGGGTTGTCTTTTCTATATGACCTATGACTTATATTAGTGAAATGAAAAATAGTCATGATTACTAATTTCAGCGGTGTGAGTCTATGGACCTACCATCCTGAATGTGTCCCATCTTGCCTAATTTCAGTCATGTGTATCTATAATCTTGAAACAAAACAATTCTTATCATCTTGGCTTTTCAGCTTCTCCTATTAAAAAATGGTTGTTTTAATTCTGAACTTTGCCTTCTAATTTTCAGTTACCCTGCAGTTTGTGAATTTTTACAGAACAACAATTTATTATCAATAATCAGAGCCCATGAAGCGCAAGATGCTGGGTAAGTTACATTAAAACTGTAATAAAACCAAGTGTCACAGCAGGTTTTTTTTAACCTTTGATATCAAGACCGACAGGCTTTCATCTCTCTTCCAGATATCGAATGTACAGGAAGAGCCAGACCACCGGCTTTCCATCACTTATTACAATTTTCTCTGCCCCTAATTACCTAGATGTCTATAACAATAAAGGTAAAGCAGTCCAACAATCTTTGAGTTTGAATTTGTGAGTAAATATGAACTCTAGTCTATTTATGTGTGTTTGTTTACTTTTTGGTGCTGGGGATTGAACCCAAGGCCATGCACATGCTAAGCATACACTCCACCATGAGTTAGTGCCATGAGGGTGCTCCAGTGCCTATTTTTATATATAAATTTTAAGTAAGAAGACCTTGAATAGGAGGTATGTAGCTCCCTGGTAAAGCATGTGCTTGGCATATACAAGGCCCTGGGTTCAATCGGCAGCATCAGTGCCCCTCCCCAGAAAAAAGAAACAAAAGAAAAAGTGAGATTTTCGAAATAAAGGCCAAGATATGTGAAGTTTATGCTGCTGCTTTCTCTTGAGTGAGTGGGACTCTTTGTGAATATGAGTAATGATACTACAGGCTTGTACTGCTGAGTCAAAAGTTTAAGAAAAGTAAAATACTTCAAGGTCATGTTAGAATATTAGCATAAATTACTGGTTTTGGGGAATTTGTTTATAATCATACCTTAAAAGTCTATCATTTGATGTTTTAATCTTTGTAAGATATTAAGCTGTTTTTGTTCTTCCTGATACACAGTAGGGTAGAGTGAATGAATAGTGGATAGTTAGGGGAAGAGTCTTCATTTTAGTCCAAACCCTGCTAGAAACTAAGTGTGACCTTGGAGAAGTCACATAATCTTTCTAAACTTGTTTCACATATTGTAGAGGAGGGGGAGAATATGTACATACCTTTTGTTTCAGAAATTCTGCTTCTAAGACTATCTTGCTTAAGTCTTCATTTCAAATTTGAAACTTTTTTGATTCATAGTTCATAGATTTTCTTTCAGGGTAGTGATCTTACAAAAACTTTATGTCTGCATTTCATTGTTTATTAAGTGTGACTATAAAATAATAGGACTTTTATACAAACATGCTAAAACAAATATATCCAGATGAGTATTGTCCCTTCAAAGCAGTTATCTTGGGAGGTTAGATGTGTATTCCAACAATGCAGTCATTGTTCAAAAACATTTTTGGAACTCCTCTTTTGGCATTGCCTTCAGAGTCTGCGACACATTCTTTTGATTATCCTCAATGATGGGAAATCTTCGTCCTTTGAGGGTGGATTTGATTTTTGGACATCCAAAAGTCATTCGGAGTGAAGACTGATAAATAAAGGTGAGTGATTGAGCTCGATGACACCATTTGGGGTCAGAACAAGGTATGATTAAAAGGTAATGAGACTGGTTCTTCTTGTGTTGCTTTTATACTGGCTCTGGAGGCAATTCCAGAAGAAGAGTTCCAAAAGCGTTCTGAATAGTGGCAGCATCTTCAGATTAATTGTGCAGCAATGAGTTTTGTTGAAAGAGCCCTAGGTTAGGTGCCTAAATTTCTGCTTCACTTTTAAGTGTGTCACATTTAATAAGATACTTAACTTCTTTGGGCCTCAGTTTATCTCTAAAATATGTGGCATATAGAGTTGGTGAAGATAAGTTGGAATCATGAAAATAAGTAGTAAAGCATTGTTTAAAATATAAACTGCTGTAATACTGTAACATTTTATTGCTGGCGTGCCTGATGCGATAACATCAAAGGGCCCCACTCATCTGATATATGTGGTGTCGTGTGTTTGTAGTTGGTGGTTTCTTAAGTCTCATTACTTTATAGTCATATCTTGTATATGCAGCTGGGGAGACAGTTTTCAAAAAGGTAAACCATATACTTAATATTTCTCTGTTCATATATAAACTGGGAGCTGGGATGTGGTTCAGTGGTGAGCACTTGTGTATTTTCAGTGATTTGTTACCCAACTTCACCCCTTTGGAACCCAGAGCCTCACACATACTAGGCAAGCTTTCCCCCACTAATCAAAACTCCTAGCCCTTGTCACCCATTTTTAAAAAGCATTTAAGTTTTCTCCTAATCTTATGTTTTCTTGTTGCTTCTCATCATTCTTCCTTGAGCCCTAGCTATCCTACAAAGTTCTGCTTTCTGAATCTTTTAGTTGTTCCTCTTTTCTACTATTTCCAATATATTAGAAACATGGTTTCATTCTGGTTTCCTCCCTATCTAGTGTTACATACTGTGTGTGTATGTGTGCACACGCACGTGTGCATTCCTCAATACTGGTGATTGAACACGGTCTTTGCATTTAGCTACATGCCTAACACTTTTTTATTTTTACTTTTTTTTAGCTTTTTTTTTTGGAGTCAGGGTCTTGCTAAGTTGCTCAGGCTGGTCTCAAACTTGTGATCCTCCTGCCTTAGCGTGCTGGAGTGCTGGGAGCTTGTGTTGTGAAATATCTTCAAGGATATGTTATGGCCCTCTGCCTCATATTTGTAATGAAGACTGCTGCTCACACCTTTTTAAACTTCACTAGTAGGTGTAGCTATTGATTGTCCAATGGATTTATCAGTGAACTGAGTTAAAAGATACTACTTGAATTAGCAAGCACTAGACAATTTCTAACTGCTAGCTCACTTTTGTCCCACTCTGATCAGGTTGTATTCTTGATTGTTGTTTAGTAAACATTTTAAACCGTTGTCCATTCTACCTAAGCTTTCTGTCAGCTTTGATGTAATCTCAAAATACTCTTATTTTCCTTGGTTGTTTTCTATGTTTTTTTTTTTAAGTGTAGCATCTGAAGCAGTTCCTGTTGACATTCAGTTACTCCCTCTACTGCTACCTCTTTTCTAGAAACTGACTCCATCACTCTTTTTCTACTCCTTTCTCTTCAACTGTTGCTTTTACTTTTTGCATTTTTTCACCTTTTTCTTTTTGTTTTCTTTTTTTTTGTTTTTTATTTTTTGTCTTTTATTAGTGGAATTGAACCCAAAGCCTTGCATGTGCCCTGCCACTGGGCTGCATCCCCATCTGCCTCCTTTTTGTGTGTGTATTCTTTAGGCTTATTGGCATCTTCAAGCATTTTTCAGTTCCGCTGGTTACCTGACAGACCCTTAAGTTACAAATTTTTTAGATTTTTATTCTTGGGGTTTTTTTTCCTTCTTTTCTGTTTATAGAAAAGCAATTGACTTGTCATCCACTGTTGAGACTCCTCTCTCTCTTTTTTTTTCCCGTGTAGATTGAGATTGTTACTGAATAATGATATATTCACTTAATCTAAATAAAATATATATCCATGAAACTAATGGGGTGTGTACCTAGTATCCAGAGTTAGGTTTTTAGGAACTGAAGGTCCCATTTTTATGTATTTTCTTTCTAATCAATGGTGTACTTTTTAGGTGTTCAATAACTTAATTTTCAAGAACACTAGCCTATCTTATAATAAAGAAACAGGAGCCAGGAGAGAACCTAAACCTGTTATTTTGCAAGAACTGCTATACCCTATTCTATTTTATAGAATAAGTAAGAATAATGAAATGAATAGTGCAAATAACTTTTCTGGTGTTGGAGACTAGGGAATTAGATTTTGAACTTTTAAAATATAAAGAAAAAATATAAAGAAAATTACTTAGCTATATAAACTGGTTAGTTTAAACATTTATGATGTGCTGGCAATATACTAACTATGAATAGGATAAACAGGCATTTTAAAAGCCCCATGTGTTCGATGCAGAGATGATTTAATCTATTTTGAACAGTAATTGTAAGTTGCTTCAAGTTTACCGTTTGTATCTCCCCACTAAGAGTTGATAACTGCTATTTCTAAATTTCCAAGAGTTTAAAAAAAAACCTTTATGGCTAATAACTAGCAAAACAACTTATGTCCATTGATGAATGATATTTGCCCTCAAAGGGTAATTGCAACTTGGACTACAAAAGGAAACTATGGGGAAATTTTTCTCATGAGGAACCTGATACTTCTATAGATAGTTACTGTGCAGTAAACACTTGAAAATGTTTTATTACATGAGCTCTTTAGGTGAACTTCCATACATAAAATGCTTTGCAACTTTCCATCTGTCCTGAATTACACGTGAGAAGTTACCCTTTGCATTCTGTATATTAGAAACACAGCTGTGTAAAGCACATCTAGTTTCCATGCCATGTTCCTCTGTGCTTAATTGTCTTGCTTTTCCCTTTCTAGCTGCAGTATTGAAATATGAAAACAATGTCATGAATATCAGGCAGTTTAACTGTTCTCCACACCCCTACTGGCTTCCAAACTTTATGGACGTTTTCACCTGGTCTTTGCCTTTTGTTGGGGAAAAAGGTAAGAAAAGGGAAGTGTTCACACACCTTTTCCTCTAGCTTGAGCCTCCCTTTGTTAATTCAGAGTGTTTTTCTCAACATATTATCAGAAATGTTTGCTAATTTTGTGTAATTTTATTTTGTTTTGTTTGAGACAGTGTCTCTCTGTGTAGCTCAGGTGTGCGTTGAATTCACTATGTAGTCTAGGCTGGCCTTGAACTCACAGTAATCCTACTACCTCAGCCTCCCAAGTACTGGGATTATAAGCATGTGTCACCATGCCCAGGCCTCCAAAGATTTATTTTTTTTAGTTTTTTGAGACAGGGTCTCACTATATAATCTAGGCTGGTCTTGAACTCACTATGTAGTACGTGCTGGACTTGAACTCTTAGTATCCTTCTGCCTCAGCCTTCTTAGTGCCATGATTGTAGGTATGTGACACCAGCTGGGCCCCTCCAAGGATTTTTTTTTTTTTGTACTTAGAATCAAACTCAGGACCTCGTGCTTGCCAGGCAGGTACCATGCCACTGACCTATATCCCCAGCCCTCATCTAAGAATTTTTAAATGGTACTTAACTGGTTTTTAAATGTCAGTGCTAGAGTATTACAGATGTCTTATTCTAAATAAGTAGCTGTCCTACCATGATCAAGTCCTATACCATCCCATCAGTGCTGAAAAGATTTAAATAAGATTCATTGTCTTCAGAATTTTATTCGTACAAGATGCACATATAACCTATACAAATATAAAATAAGCACGTTGGATCTAGGCCTGTTGATGTAAATTCTTTGAATAATGGGAAGAAATTTTTTTGATGTATATATCAAAAAAAGGCTATGGACAACATTCTAATGAAGTCAAGTTTTGCAATGGAGTCTTTGAAGACTTTTACTTGAGCAGAAATTTTCTATCAGAATTCTCTAAATCTGATGGTCTACATTTAATGTTTTATAGCTATAGTTCTGTGTGTATGTGTGTAGTTTACTAGAGATTGAACTACATTGCCAGCCCTTTTTACTTTGTTATTTTTTAAATTTTTATTTATTTATTTATTTATTGTATTTTTTGAGACAGGGTTTCACAGTACAGTTCAGGTTGCCCTGGAACTCACTTTGTGACTTTTGAGACAAAATCTCTCTTAAGTTTCCCTGGCTAGCCTAGGACTCAGTCCTCCTGCCTCAGCCTCCAGATGAGCTAGGATTATAGGTGTGTGTCCCAACACTTGGCTATAGCTATTCTTAATAATGTAATTACAAATAATTTTTGTCTGTATTTGTTTAGCATGCATGTATATTATTCACATTGTTTGAGAGACAGTTCCTTACTAATTGTGCTTTTGGCTCACACAGTCACGGAGATGCTGGTTAACATTCTGAACATATGCTCTGATGATGAACTGATGTCTGACGATGAAACAGAAGGTAAATTTTCTATATTTAAACTAGGAAGTAGGAAGTTTAGGGTTGGATTTTAGTTTATTGTGAATCGTTTCTCTATTATTAAAACTGTGTAAATAAAATTTAAAAAATACAGGAAACATAAATAGGAAAAAATATTTACTCAGTTTCACCATGTCAGTTGCTCACCACCTACATCTTGATATTAGTTGTCTGTTGTCTTTGCATATGTTTCTTCCTTTCATTTTTCTTACTCACAAAAATTAGGTCATATAATGGCATTATAAACATTTACTTTTTTAAAAGACTAATTTCTAGTGACTACATAGTTGTTCTTGTTGATCAGTCTTTGTACTAACCAATCCCATGTTGTCGTATACTGGATTTTTTTTTAAAAGTTTTGTTTTAAAAACCTCTACCGTTTTGACATTTGTACAGTGATCCTTCCCCATGTTTCCCCCCCTCCCTGTCCTCCAGCCCTGGCACTAGGATTGAAACCAGGGAGCACTGAGCTACATCCCCAGCCCTTTTTATTTTGAGACACGGTCTTGCTTAGTTGTCTAGGCTGGCTTCAAAGAAATGTATTTCAGGTGGTAAATATGTGATATAAAGGGAAGTACAGCAGTATTACAAAACCAAAAATGACATTGGCTTGATTATTTCCATAGGCTAAATTTCTAAAAATTACATATCTGTATCAGTTAGTACTTAAAATTTGAGGGCGGGAAATGTCGCTCAGTGTTAGAGCACTTGAGTAAACGTGTAAAGCCCCAGATTCAGTCCCCAGCACCCCTCAGAAAAGGAATGTAAACCTGGTTCAGTTGGCCTCTAGGAAGGCTGTGCCATTTTACATCTGTGTGTGCAATTCACAGTGCTCTCCTTAGTGCAGCTTTGTACACCTGTCACTGTTTGGTGGTTTAAAACTTGTACTTTAATGATAGCACATGAACATTCTTTTCTTGTGGTTATTTGCCTTATTTCTCTTTCATGAATGTTAACTCACGCCTCCTGTCCAGCTTTCTGCTGGGTGACATACATGTTTTTCCCTTCTCAGTAGGCAAGTGATCCTGAGATAGTAACATTTTGTCGTGTACATAGCCAAGTATATTTTTCCCTGTGTGTTGTTAGGAGTTTGCTTTCAAAGATCATCCTAACTTGTCTGAGAATGCAGGCGGCTGGACAGGTGGTCAACCTTGGACTGCTTCTCTCTAGGCTCTGTGCTAAGGTGATTCAGTCAGATGTTAAGATAAATTTGCCTTGCAGTGAAGAAAACCTAGCTCACTTGAGGGTATAGAGGAGGTTTCCATATGTATTTATGCTTCAGGTTTCACATGGAAAGTCACAAGCAGAGGGAATAGAGCTTGTGAACACCTTTATTTATGGGTTAGGAGATCACTACAAGGAACCAGTTCTGAGGAAATGATGCAGCCAAGTGAAAAAAAACAATGATAAGAATTTAAGCTGGACATGGTGGTGCATGCCTGTATTCCCAGCACTCAGGAGGCCAAGGCAGAAGGATCACTGTGAGTTTGAGGCCAACCAAGGCTACATAGTGAGTTCAAGGCCAGCCCGAACTACATAGCGAGACTGTGTCTCAAAAAAACAAAAGACCAAAAACAATATGGCATTTGAGGATCTATTACAACATGAATGAGAGCCCCAGAAACAAGAAATAAAAGCAGACCCTCCAGGTTCTCCAGATGTTGGATTTCTGAGATCAAAGTTTAGAATACTTGTGCTAAAGCAAAAATAAAACTTGCTTCTGTGCTCAAGGACATACAAGATTAGATTGAAAGTTTGACAGAGAAATGTGAATTATGAAAGGGGACGTAGCAGGTATGATAAAACAGGAAAAGAAAGTTTTAGGACTGAAAACAAAAACTCAACAGATGAATTAACCACACATTTGATAAAGCTAAACATGATCTGGAAATACATCAGAAGAAACAATCTAGAATAAAGTATTAAGAGCAAAAAAGGCACAGTGCCTGCCTGGCAAGCACAAGGTACTGAGTTTGATTCCTGGTACAAAAAACAGAAAAAGGACTGCACAAAAACAGCATAAGAAATAGAAAATATGGTGATAAACATATATGTATTTGGAGTCCCAGAAAAAAGAAAGAATGAGAATGGGTGGAAGTAATATTCTTAAATAGGACACAAAATGCACTGACCATACAGGAAACTATTGTAAAGTGTACAACAAAGCTGGCTGTGGTAGTCCATGCCTGTAATCCCAGCCCTTGGGAGGCTGAGACAGGAGGGTTGCCATGAGTTTTAGACCAGACGGGGATACGTAGTGAGTTCAAAGCCAACCTGAACTGCATGGCCAGACCCTCTCTCATAAAACATAAATAGGGCTGGGGATATAGCTCAGTGGTACAAGCACCTGCTTGGCAAGTGCAGGGTCCTGAGTTTGATTCCTGGTACAAAAAACAAAAAACAAAAAAAACAGACAATTAAGAACTTTTTTTTTTTTTTTTGGTATTCCTATTAAGCAGAAAGTCTGCTTAACATAAGTATATGCAGCAAAGAGAAATGCTACAGGAATACTCAGCAGCCTAATCCATAGTTGCCAAAAATTAAGAGCCCACGTGACTGGTCAGGAAGAAGCAGGAAATGTGGCATGTTCACAGAGTGGAATAGTGCGTGCTGATGGGAATGGATTAGAACAGTGTGGAGACATGGACAAATCTTTCAGACAAAGTGTTGAACAAATGAAGTGAGGCCAAAAAAGTGCATTTGATTGTTCCAGTTATGTAAAGTTCTAAAGCAATTAAAGCACTATGGATGCATGCTTACATGGTAGACTACAAAGAATAGCAGGACAATGATTCTTTCAAAATTGAAGAGAATTACTCCCTTTGAAAAGGAGAGAAACTAAGTATGGTGGGGGCCCTTCTGAGGAGCAGACAACAAATGATCTGTTTATTGACCTGAGTGGTGTTTTTGTAGGCATTTGCTTTTTAATAAATCAGTGAGTTAACATTTGTGTGCTTTTAAGTGTGTTTGTTATACGTCACAATAAAAAAAGGTAAAGAGCTGGGCGTGGTGGCGCATGCCTTTAATCCCAGCATTCGGGAGGCTGAGGTAGGTGGAGCGTTGTGAGTTCAAGGCTGGCTTGGGCTACAATGTGAGCGCAAGGCCAGCCTGGGCTACATAGCGCGACTCTGCCTCAAAAATCTAGGGCCGGGAGTTTGGCTCAGTGGCTTAAGCGCCTGTCTGGCAGGTGCAAGGCTGTGAGTTCAATCCCTGGTGCCACACACACACACAAAAAGGTAAAAGTCATATACCTATGAAAGTTTCTGGATGTGGTGGCACATGCCTGTAATTCCAGCACTCTGGAGGCTGAAGCAGGAGGATTGCTGCAAGTTCAAGGCCAGCCTGGGCTACAAAGTGAGTTCAAGGCCAGTGTGAACTACATAGTGAGACTGTCTCAAGACGAAAAAAATAAAAAAAGGTTATTATGGAAGTGGAGAGCGAGGGATATAGTTCAGCTGCACAGTGTCTGTCTGTTTAGTGCGAGACCCTGAGTTTGATTCCTGGTACCAAAAAAAAAAAGGGCAGAGAAGTTTTTGTAGAAATATTTGATAACTAGAAAAACAGATTCATTAGTATTGTTTACTGATTGGAGAAAGCTGAAGCCCATTTTAGCAGCAGGGAATGCTGAGTTCTAGCACCAGTTGAGATGTGGGGGAGGTGGGTTAGTGTTGGTAGTGACCTAATGTAAGTAGATTGGGTGAAAGCTGTTTGCAAAGCTAGTAAGGTCCGACTTGCTCCTGAGAGATTCACTGCCTCTTCCATGTCTGGAGGCTCATCTCTAAAGATGAGCCAAAAGATTTCTGGGCTAGGAGTACAACTGAGGACATTGGTACCTAAAAAAGATGAAGTAAGTGAGCCACGCACATCTCCAGTTCCCTGACGGAGGCCGTGACCGCTCAGTGCTGAGCTCCGGGTCAGCAGCCTCTACCCCGCAGCCAGGAAGGCTTGATGCCCCTCACATCAGCAGACACCTGAGCAGTCTCTCTCAGACAAAACAAAAACTATTCAGGTGGCAACTGCAGTGAATTTGAAATGCTGAAGGCTTCAACCTTATTCAAAGGAAAATATCCCCCGAAAATTAGGAGATAATAGTGAATTCATGAAACAAAATTACAATGTTCTTACTAACAGAGTTATGAACAGTTCTGCCCTTTCTGTTCCTTGTTTGTTCCACAAATATCTTTTTCTTTGTCTAACGTGATTTTCATGATGAGGGGAGTAGAAAATATTAAATAATAATAGAAGGGAAAATTTGTGAACATGAGACATTTAAGAAATGGGAAAAACAAGCCGGGCGTGGTGGCGCACGCTTTTAATCCCAGCACTCGGGAGGCTGAGGTAGGAGGAGCGTTGTGAGTTCGAGACCGGCTTGGTTTACAATGTGAGCAATACCGGCCTGGACTACATAGTGCAACCCTGCCTTGAAATAAATAGGGCTGGGAGTCTGGATCAGTGACTTAAGTGCCTGCCAGGCAGGCCTGAGGTTGTGAGTTCAAGCTCCGGTACCGCAAAAAAAAAAAAAAAAAGAAAAAAAAAGAAAGAAAGAAATGGAAAAAACAACTGAAGGAAGGGAACTGTGTTTACCATTTAGCCTACTTTCAGCACATTTCACTTTGATTTTTTTCTCTCTTCCGTGCACACTTACATTCTCTTTTCATATTTCTATCTCCATTCCTTGTTTCTTGGTGTGTCTTCTCCCTGAAGATCTCTACATTTCAAGCTTTCAGAAAGGTATTCAACTGTCCTAAGAGCTTACTACTTGCTGTCTGTCGCACTGCCGTCTATTGGGTAGACCTTTTTAGTTGGTAGTTGACCAGTTTCGCACGGCCCTCTGTCCTCCCTTTCAGTAGTAGTGTCTGTGTTTTCTGCGGCCCTGCTGTTTGTTCTGGCAGGACATTGAGAGCTGGAGTCGAGAAAGTAATAGCCATGTTTCTTTTTCTGACTTATGAATGCTGTCACCTGATGCATGCCTAGACCTTGGCTTCTCATGCGTGGGCTATTTCCTAGGTCTTAGATGAGAACGAACTATGAAGTCTCGCATTAACATTTTCTATCTGCTTTTCAAAATACCTTAGTTGGGGCCGGGTATTTAGCTCAGTGACACAGCGCCTGCCTGGCAAGCGTGAGGTCCTGAGTTTGAGTTTCCAGTATCCCCTGCCCCAATAAAATATTTTAGCCATCCATGTAATTTGTACTGTATAGTTATCCATAGTATTCTGAGGAAATAACTCACTAGTATGAGTAAGTGAATATGGTAGCATTCAAGCTGCCCTAAGTTTAGGTGAGCTAGCTGGACCTTGTGTTCACTGCAAAAAAGCAACTGCTCAAATGACCACTGCCCTTTGGCAGGCCACCTCTGCACCCTATAGTGGCTCACTGCATTGGCAAAAGAGGTCACTGCTGTAGCAGCTGTCTTTGTGAAGTTTCTGTGTGTGTGTGTGTGTGTGTGTGTGTGTGTGTGTGTCTACTCTTCACTGTTTTCTGCATTTCAGAACCACAAACGTTCCCACCCCTCAAAGATCCACTCAGTCTTTTTTTGTGGCTCCTTCATTCTTTACTTTACCTTTATCTCTTCTGAGCTATTTTTTTTTTCTCTTGCTTCTTAGAGTGTCCTGGAATTTTTGTTTAAACAAACTCAGGCCTTGACTTTCCTTTAAAAACAACAGTTTCTCTTTAAACAAAAAATGACACTTTATCCTGTGTTTTTTAAAGGTCAACCTGTTACTGTATTCCTTTAACGTACGTATTCTTTGTATTCTCTAAGGAGGCACTACAGTTCGAAAAGAGATCATCAAGAATAAAATCAGAGCCATTGGGAAGATGGCACGGGTCTTTTCGGTTCTTCGGTAAGGATTGGTCTGTCATTAACAGTGTGGGATAGAGGCATTTTGAAAGCACATCAGAAGTTGATTTTAGAGTAGTTCTTTTAGAACTGGCATTTGGTATTGAACCTACCGGCCTTTAGCTTGAGTGCACATTGAACAGATACATGTGTTATAGTGACTAAAAATGTTCAGGCAAGTATTCTTGTGGTACTCACTTAGATGTAGTGAATGTATTGGTTGAGTGGAGATTTCAGAACTAGATTTACCTGTATTCAAACTCTGATTCTACCTCTTTGCTGTGTGATCTTGAGCTTAATCTGTGCCTCCGTTTCTATATCTGTTAAAGAGAGATAAAAGGACCTAGCTCACGAGGTTGTTAGATCAGTTAAATAAGATAATGATGGGAAATGCCTGGCTATAGACACTTTTGGTTGAAAAACAAAATCTGTCTGGTTGTTTAAGATTGGAATATTTGTAGAAAACCTCTTCTTTGAGGCAGAGGCTGGTTAGAAGTAGAGGAACCTGTCCTGTCCATGCCTCTGTATTTTAACCTTCCTTTGTGTGTTGTGGAGTGGCGAGGTGGGAGCTCCCTGGCATTAACCAGGGCTCTGGTGTTCCTTTGCAGGGAAGAGAGTGAGAGTGTGCTGACCCTCAAGGGCCTCACCCCCACAGGCACACTCCCCCTGGGCGTCCTCTCGGGAGGCAAGCAGACTATTGAGACTGGTAAGTATGAAGTGCTTTGTTCTCTGAATGCTTGCAGTGAAGGTAAAATTAAGGAGGACTGCTTTCAGTGAGTGGCACTAGAGCAGTTGGATAGCTGTCGGGGGAAATGAATCTTGACCCCTAAACTCTCTCTATACACAACGCTAATTCAAACTGTATTGCAACTTAAATGGAAAAGGTAAACAAAATAAAACTCTTAAAGTATGGAGATTAGGCATTATGGTGGGCAAAGAGTCCTTAAGCAGGACACGAAAACACTAACCATAAAATAAAAAAATCAGTAAATTGAATTTCTTTCTTTTCTTATTTATTTATTTATTTTACTTACTTACTTTTGGTCTTTTTGAGACAGGGTTTCATTATGTGGTTCAGACTGGCCTTGAACTCACTTTGTAGCCCAGGCTGGCCTTAAACTCACAGCCATCTTCTTGCCTCAACCTCCTGAGTGCTGGATTTACAGGTGTGCACCACCATGCCCACTTTGAATTTCATTAAAGTAGTGTCTCCTAGCAGGACACAGTGGCACTAGTAGCTGTTAGCTACTCTGGAGGCCGAGGCGGGAGGGTCACCTGAACCCATGAGTTGAAGACCAGCCTGAGGAACATAGTAAGATCCATTTTAAAATAATTCTTCTTCTTTAATCCCAGCACTTAGGAGGCTGAGGTAGGAGGAGCATTGTGAGTTCAAGGCCAGCTTGGGCTACAATGCGAGCGCAAGATCAGCCTGAGCTACATAGTGCGACCCTGTCTCGAAAAACTAGGGCCGGGAGTTCGGCTCAGTGGCTTAAGCGCCTGCCCTGGCAGATGTGAGGTTGTGAGTTCGATCCCTGGTGCAGCAAAAAAAAAAAAAAAAAAAATTCTTCATGAAAATACATGATTAATAAAGGGAAAAGGCAAGCCATAAACTAAGAGATTTTTTTTCAATACATATGTCTAACAAAAGAAATTAATCAGAATACATAAAGAATTAAAGATACTAAGAAAAATTTTAAAAGAGCAAATAATTTTAACAGGTATTTCACCAAAGGATCTCAAAATGGCCGATAACCATATCAAAAGATACTATAATTATTTCTCTGGAAAACAGATATTAATACCACAATGAGACACCACTGTGTACCCACTAGAATAAGTAAACATTTAAAATCTGATAAGCTTGGCTTAGCTTAGTGGCGCATACCTGTAATCCCAGCATTCCGGAGGTTGAGGCAGGAGGATTACTCTGAGTTCAAGGCTAGCCTGAACTACATAATGAGACCCTTTTTCAAAAAAAACAAAATGAAATGAATACCAAATTAAATAAAATCTAACAAGCACAAGTGTTGATGAGTTTATGGAGAAGTAGAACTGGCTTATAAAGGGGTTGAACCACTTCAGCAAACTATTTGGCAATAAAATAAAATGTGTGTCTACCCCACAACCCTGCAGTTGCGTACCTGGCATATATTCCAGAGAAATTGGTATGCATGTCTGCCGAAGGATGTGCAGAAGGGTGTTCCTACAGGTTTACTTATAATAACTCCAAACCGAAAATCACCCTAGTGTCCATCGATAGTAGAATAGATAAAACATGTTATATTTATACAATGGGGCATTATTGGGCAGTTTTAAAATAACCTATTGTACTGAGGTAAGTGGAGCATTGTGAGTTCGAGGCCGGTTTGGGCTACAACATGAGCAAGGCCAGCCTGAACTACATAGTGCGACCCTGCCTTGAAAAAATAGGGCTGGGAGTTTGGTTCCGTGGCTTCAGTGCCAGCTTGGCAGACGCGAGGTTGTGAGTTCAATCCCTGGTACCGACAAAAAAAATAATAAAATAACCTGTTGTAGATACATGCAATAATATAGTCAACTAATAAAGCCAGATATGAGTTGGTGAGGTAGCTCAGTGCCCCAGGCCCTGTGTTCAGTTCCCAGCACCACAAAAATAAATAATAAAAACCAAAAAGCCAGACTAAAGGACCACAGACTATCTACTGTGTCTGATGTCTGAGAACAGCAGGCTAAGTGATGGGGTGAGAAGTTCAGATGGCACTTCCTCCGTGGGAGGATATTGGCCCAGAGTGGCACAGGGGCCTTGGGATATAGGGAATGCTATACATCATGTCTGAGCAGAAGTTATACATGTGTTACATAGAATTTGAACCCACGGTGTAGCTCATGTGCATATTTTATACCTCAGCAAGAAAATGGGCTGGAAAATTTGTCTCCAACAGAGCAGGATTTTGCCTCTGGCCTGTAGCCATGCTTTACTCCAGGGCTACCATTCCCTCTTCAGTCAGAGCATTCATTGTAAAAATCATGCGAGAGCCAGGTGTGGTAGTACACGCTATAATCCCAGCACTCAGGAAGCTGAGTCAGGAAGGTCACGATTTTGAGGCCAACCTGAGGTGCTAACGAGACCCTGTCTCAAACAAATCAAAAAGAAGTAAAAATCATGAGCACTGGCTTCTAAGTAGAGGGCTTTATGGAATTAAGGCATGAAGCCTGGCATTTGTCAAAATGTACATAGGACTGGTAAGATAGGGAAGAAACACACTCACAGTTGAATGACAACTCCAGCGCGAGAACTAGAATTGAAGCATTACTTTGAAAGTT
Source organism: Dasyprocta punctata (assembly GCA_004363535.1). NCBI lineage: Eukaryota > Metazoa > Chordata > Mammalia > Rodentia > Dasyproctidae > Dasyprocta > Dasyprocta punctata. Next base: position 96,188 of record RJWM01000249.1, read on the forward strand.
TCACTGCTTTTTGTTCCCCTTGTTTTACTGAATTGTTCCTGAAGTTTTTTGTTATGTTACACTCTACCTGCTCCGTAGCATTCTGCTGCTTATGGGAATTTCTTTTGTGGAAATCTTAACTGCTACTGACAGAGGAATAAATTTTTCATTTATAGGCTTGAATTCCTCTTTTTCAAATTGAATACTGAGATATTAGACTTTAGTTATTTAGAAGGATGACTGAACATTTTATCATTCCAAGTATATAATTTTTTTCTTTTCTTTTTTCCTTTTTTCTCTTTCTTTTTTTTAAGAGACCAGGTATTGCTCTGTTGCCCAGGCTGAACTTGAACTCCTGTGCTCAAGCACTCCCCGTGCCTCTGCCCTCTATGTGGCTGGGACTCTAGGCCGCTCATCCAGTTTATTCTCTCCTTTAGTTTCACAGAGAAGATCAGTCAGCTGCTTCAGATTAAGAGATTTTTCCTCAAATAAATGTGCAGCTGTTTGTTTTTTAAAGCAAAATGCTTTTCCACCTTTGTTTTTATTTAATACTTGGTCATGTGAGATGGTGAAGAACAGTGCTAACAAGGATATTTTAATGTAATGCGAAGTAGAGAAATGTCCTCTAGCAGTCTTTCTTGAAGTTTTGAAAATTGGTTCGCCGGGCGTGGTGGCGCATGCCTTTAATCCCAGCACTCGGGAGGCTGAGGTAGGTGGAGTGTTGTGAGTTTGAGGCAGCTTGGGCTACAATGTGAGCGCAAGGCCAGTTTGAGCTACATAGTGCGACCCTGCCTCAAAAAACTAGGGCCCAGAGTTTGGCTCAGTGACTTAAGCGCCTGTCTGGCAGGCGTTAGGCTGTGAATTTGATCCCTGGTGCCACAAGGTTGTGGTTGATCCACAAAGTTGTTGTTTTAGCCTAAACCAGTCTAGACCTCGAAAGAGCAAATCTACACATCAAGGACAAGCAACAAAGAAAATTTTATAGATGTGTTACTTGGGGATTTGTTTATTTATTTATAGTTTTTGGTTACCTTTTGGGCTGATCCAAGTATATCTAGTTTCTTGTCATTCCTGATTTGAGTGTCTTAATCAGCTTAGGATTTTTTTATGGATACTCCTGAAATTGATGGAAATTTTCAGGAATGTCTAAGAACACAACTAAAGTTGGTGCCAGCTTTTCAGAACTGCTTGTTGGTTGGTGGGAACTGAGTTTGGTTTGTCATCTTCACATGAGAGTCTCAGTTTCATATGCTCATGGGTAAACGGGACTGAGCTAGAGTGGAAAAAGATGTCATGTTGTTAATATAACTTCCCTTAAAGAGCTTTCAACCAATAGCCGGACATGGTGGCGCATGGCTTTAATCCCTGCACTCTTGGAGACTGAGGTAGGCAGAGCGTTGTGAGTTTGAGGCCAGCTTGGGCTACACCGTGAGCACAAGGTCAGCCTGAGCTACATAGTGCGACCCTGCCTCAAAACACCAGGGCTGTGAGTTTGGCTCAGCAGCTTAAGCGCCTGTCTGGCAGGTGCGAGGCTGTGAGTTCGATCCCCGGTGCTGCAAAAAAAAAAAAAAAAAAAAAAGAGCTTTCAACCGGTGATAGCCCTATGACTTTATAGCCATATTCATTTACACCTTACCTTCTTGCAAGAGAGATTGGAGTGAGTTACAGTATATACAACACAGTGAAATAAATAAATATGCTTGGAAATTGGAGCACAACAGATATTAAAGGAAAAGAAAGGGAAAAAAGAAAAAAGGGGGGAAAAAGATATTAAAGGAAAGCCAACAGCCAGCCATGAATTTGACACCAAGCTGCCTAGTTGCCAAAATCAAGAGGAAAGCCAAGAGCAGAACAAAATTCACAAAGACATTTGAAAAAAGTAATTATAAATTAGACCACATCAAAATTTTAAAACTTTTAAGAGCCAGGAGTGGTGGTGTACACCTGTCACCCCAACACTCAGGAGGCTTAGGCAGTAGGATTGCTGTAAGTTCAAGGCCAGCCCAGGCTATATAATGAGCTGAGGGTTGGCCTGGAATACATAGCATGACTCTGAAAAAAAAAAAAAAGTTATGCTACAAGTGGAACTATCAAGAAAATAAAGAAGACAACCCACCGAATGTGTGAAAATATTTACAAATCATAAGGGACCCTTATCTAGAAAATATAAAGAACACTTACAACTAAATAATAAAAAGGCATCACAACTAAATATGGGTAAAGAATTTGAATTGACATTTTTCCAAAGAAGACACACAAGTGGCCCATGAAGGGATGTTTGACATCGCTAGACATTCCAGAAATGCAGAGTAGAACCACACTGAGATCGCACTTCACACTCAGTAGGATGGCTGCAGTACAAAAGATAAGATGTGTTGTTGAGGGCTGGGGGTTTAGACACTTGCCTAGCATGCACAAAGCTCTGGGTTCATCCCCAGTGATGAAAAAAAGAATAAGAAGTGTTGGTGAGATTGTGGAGAACTTGGCTCCCTCATACACTGCTGCTGGGAGCCTAAGCTGGTGTGGCCACTTTGGAGCAAACATTCTGGCAGTTCTTCAGACAAGTGAACAGAGTTACCATGTGACCCATAGTTCAAGGCCTAGCTACATAGCACCCCCCAGAGAAATGAAATATGTTCACAAAAATATGTTCTCAAATGTTCATAAATGACACTGCTCATGCAACCAAAAAGTGATTAAAACCCAAGTGTCCACCAACTAGATAAACAAAGCATGATATGCATAACGGAATACTATTCAGCCATAGAAAGGAACGAAGTACATGCTACAACCTGAGTGAGCATTGAAAACATTGTGTTAAGTCAAAGAAGTCAGTCACTAAATGTATGATTCCACATGCGTGAGATATTCAGAACAGGCAGATCGATAGATAGGAAATGCATGAGTGGTTGACTGGTGGTAAGAGGAAGAGCTAAGGGAAATGGCGGGTGACTGCTAATGGTTAGTTATGATGAAAATGTTCTAAACATAGCTCGTGATGGTTCCATTACCCTAAATATGTCCAAGCCATTCATGTGTGCACTTTAAACAAGTGAATTTTATGGTGTATGAACTGTATTTCAGTAAGGATGTTACGGAGAAAAGTTTTATATGACTGTCTTTTTAAGGTCCTTCAGTGCGTGCTGCTGTCTTTTTAAGGTCCTTCAGTGCGTGCTGCTGTCGTAGCACCCAGTAAAAGAGCAGTTCTGGGACAGCCCAAGACCACATAGGACCAGCACACGTTTTACCACATGTGCTTTCAACTCGAATTGGAACAACACTCTGAATCCAGTTTCAGGCCAAGCTTGGCCCTCCCGCAGTCACATCAGCGTTGTGCTGTACAAGGCACTGGACTTTCCTTGTGCAGTTTGTTTCCTGTTAGGGGAACAGAGAGGCTGAGGCAGTGCTTTAAGATCTTGCTACCCATGGTAGACCACTGTAAGCACCTGGTAAATTAAACTCAGTGCTGGTGCCTTCATATTGCATTAGGAAGTTAGCAGCTTAATTCTTTCAATCTCTCTTCTCCTAATAATATGTAACGCCTCAAGAACAGCAGACTTGCTGTTTACTCTGTTCCCTTTCCCTGCCATCTTTAACAGTACGCAAACTGGAGGGATTGACAGGTTCACATGCAGGAGCTTCCTGCCTTGAAGAACGTGACTATTGGAGGGATTGAGGGGTGCTGATAGACTCTTTCTTGCTACAGCCTATAACCTTCTCATATGTTAGGGTTTTTGTTGTCTGAAAAATTAAGGTGCAATGAAGTCTCCCTCTTGATGCTAATTTTAAATTGTCTTCATTTTGATCACTGAGGGAAGAAGAAAAGGGCTTTCTCAATCATTGGCTTGAGTGGAAGCATGTGGGTTGTTGGTGTCAGCCTTTGCCATATCCCAGTCCCACGTGGGCACATGCATTTCTGGTGAAACTGTGGAGTCCTGTGCCTTTGCCACTTAGTAGTCCAGCTCGACAAGAAATAGCCCTTCATTTGTAATGCATCTTTTTCTTCTTCCAAATGCCAGTCTGTTATTGAAAGGCCACTCTTTTTTAATAATTAAAAGGATGGGGAAAAAAAAAACAAACACAAGGTTGTGAGTTTGATTCCCGGTACAAAAAAAAAAAAAAAAATGCTGGGCGTAGTGGTGCACACCTTTAATCCCAGCACTTGGTAGGCTGAGGCAGGAGGATCCTTGTGAGTTCAAGGCTAGCCTGAACTGCATAGTGAGACCATGTCTCAAAAAATAGTGTCAGGCCTTTAACCCAGCACTCGGGAGGCTGAGGTAGGAGAAGCGTTGTGAGTTCGAAGCCGACTTGGGCTACAACACGAGTGTGAGGCTGGCCTGAGCTACACAGTGCGACCCTACCTCAAAAAACCAGGGCCAGGAGCTGGCTCAGTGACTTAAGCGCCTGTCAGACAAGGCGCAAGATTGTGAGTTCAATCCCCGGAGCCGCAAAAAAAAAAAAAAAAAAAAAAAAAGAATAGTGTCAGGGATTTAACTCAGTGACGTAAGCACCTGCCTGGCAGGCACAAAGTTGTGAGTTCGATCCCCGGTACAAAAAAAAAAAAAGGATGGTTGGCTCACACATAAGTCATTTGAAAGCAGTAAGTTGTAATAGTAAGTTTTCGAGTAGGCTCCAGCAGTAACTCATCAGTACCATCCAAGTTGTTACAAATTGAAACTCAATTGTTGAATTATTTGCAGCAGCACACTCCTGTAATCCCAGCTACTCAGGCAGCTAAGGCAGAAGGATTCCAAATTCAAGGCCAGTCTGAGCAATTTAGCAAGACCTTGTCTCAAAATTTAAGGAAAGGATGGGAAGGGGACACCCTGAAGGTATAGTACAATGGTAGAGCATCCCCATGGTTCACTCCCTGGAACTGCAAAAAAATTGATTTGACAAGTAATTTTGATATGTGGCATCAAGACATAAACTAGAGCTGGGTGTAGTAGTGCACACCTGTAACCACAGCACTCGGGAGGCTGAGGCAGGAGGATTGCTGTGACTTTAAGGCCAGCTTGGGTTCCATAGTGAGCTCAAGACCAGCCTGAACTTTATAGCAAGACTCAGTCTCAAAAAAACAAAAACAAAAAAGACATAAACTAGCAGTTGGCTGTTTCAAATGAAGAGAGCAATGTTCCAGTGCCACTTAAATGCTAAAAATATGAGAAACTTTCCTGTCTTGTTTTCCCCCACACTATTTAGCTCCTCACAGTAACCTCTGGCTTCTCTTACTAGGGGACTTTCTCAGTGGACGGGGGAAGCGGGCAGGCGGGGCCTGGGTGTCAGTGCTGGCAGCAGAGCTGCTGGTTGACTCACTCTTCTCTGTCTTCATTTTGCATGCCTCTGCTCCTGCCCTCTTACAGCCACAGTAGAAGCGGTAGAGGCCCAGGAAGGTATGGCTGTATTCCTCGGATAGATGTGCTCATGTGTCTGTCTGCTAGTTTTAAAAGGCTTTATCAGCATTTCAGATCTTTTATTATTGCATCACCAGAACTGTAACAGCAAGAAAAGGGATAAACATTCCTAGGCATGTTCACACATTCTGTGTCTTTATTCATTTAAATGACCTTCACCACAGCTAAAATCCTTGGTGGATCTTGTTAGTTTTAACACAGAGACTGAAGCTTAAGCAACCGCTGGTGTGATGTGGAGTGGTTTAATCCCAAATCGCTTCCACATACAAAAGACATCGCTCCCCAGGCGTGGTGGCGCACGCCTTTAATCCCAGCACTTGGGAGGCTGAGGTAGGCAGAGCATTGTGAGTTCGAGGCCGACTTGGGCTACAACAGGAGTGCAAGGCCAGCCTGAGCTACATAGTGCGACCCTGCCTCAAAAAACTAGGGTCAGTGGCTTAAGTGCCTGTCTGGCAGGCTCGAGGTTGTGAGTTTGATCCCCGGTGCCACAAAAAAAGAAAAGAAAAAAAAAAAAAGCACATCCCTGTGACTAAGGTCAGGCAGGGCAACCTCTATCTAATGACTCTAAGGTTATTAAGAGCAAAGACAAAAATAGTTTCATTTGGTTCATTTTTGAGGTTGCCCTAAGACAATTAACCTAAATTATCTTTGTTTCTGTGGAGACATATTTTAAGCAACACTATTTATAAATTTGTGAATGAAAAACCATTGGAATTGGTAAACCTATAAATTTGTTTTATTAGGTAAGATTGTTGAAAATGGGAATGCCTTTTTTTTGACAGTCTAAGCACAGTGTAAGTTGAATCAGAGGGAAAATATCTAGAAGCTGTGTTGATGGTTTTATATTATGTTCAGCTCCTGGTTGTGCAAGATAAAAAGCTGTCTTAAATGAAAAAGCCGTCTTATTTCTTCTTTTGTGGTTAATGTAATGTTTGTGCTTGAGGCAACAACTCTGAGCCGGGCATGGTAGCACATGCCTGTAATCCCAGCACTCTGGAGGCTGAGTCAGGGGCATCCCAGACTTACGCCCAGTCTGGGAAACTTCATAACTTTGTGAGACCCCTGTCTGAAAATAAAAAAATAAAAAAAAATTGGCTGGTGATGTAGCTCAGAGCAAAGGCTCTGGGTTCAATTCCCAGTACTTTAAAAAAAAAAAAAGCAGTTATTCAATTTAACTGTTTAATTTGTTCTGTTATTATAGTGCTGCCCTTTTTACTAGCATTGAGCACGTGTCTGGTCCAAACTGGGACACAGTAAGAGCTTGCTAACATTTCATCAGGCATACTTCTGCCATGATTGAGCTTTTTTGAAGATTTCCGTTTTAGCTGCTGTTTCCCTTGAAGGAAGCAGTAGTTTTAGATGGGCTAGCTGAGTTGTATGTTGTCTGTTCCCTTCACCAGACATGTGCTCTGTGGCCACCTTTCTGTCTTCTCTGGGAGGGTGCTGTGTGTGAGCTTGGTAGAGCTGCTGCTTTGTGCGTAACTGAGCTCTCCCCACCCCCTTTCCTGTTTCTCTTTAGCCATCCGAGGGTTTTCACTGCAGCACAAGATCCGCAGTTTTGAAGAAGCCCGAGGACTGGACCGAATTAATGAGCGAATGCCACCTCGAAAAGACAGTGGGCACGATGGGCCGGCGAAACTTGTGACCCCAGTCCATGGGAAGAAAGCCCAGTGATGACTCAGGCGTGCTGGGACACAGGTGTATCCCAAGCTTAAGAACTGATTTTATTTATTATCAGCAAATGCAACAAAAACAAACCTGGAGGTGCATTTATAATTTAGTCTGGGTTTATTCTGTAAGAAAGGTGAATGTTTTATAAATTCTTTTAATTTGTGTTCAATATATACGAAAAGCACATCTGTTTTGTTTTCCCTTTTATCCCCCTAATTTTTAGGAGCAAATCTGATTGTGAAGTTTGTGCTTTCCCCTAATAAAAGGGCCTTGGAAACCTCAGCCCTGGGTTTCTGACTTGAACTAGTTAGCCTTTTATTTAAGACTACTAACTTTTCAAATTGAAGAGCGTTTTTCTTCTTTCTGCTGGGTGCCACTGGGAAAAGGTCTCTTAGATTACAGTGGCTAAAATTGCTTCTGTTCTGATAGGAACTTGCTTAGATTAGAGCTTCCAGGTAAATAATCCAATGATTTTAGAGCTGGGGAGAATGTTTTTTTGGACTCTCAGTTCTTTTTAACATGTTTTAGTAAAGCAAAATAAAAATAATGATGGATTTTCTTAGAGTTACTTATAATGTATCTGTCTAAGGCTGGGTGTATTCATCTATAGCTCAGTGGTTGAGAGCTTGCCCTGGCTTCCACCCCCACCACTGAAAATAAAAAATCATTCATCTAACCACAGGCATGATTGATTTAAACTCCTCTCAGAAACTGGGGGAGAAAGAGTTCAAAAAACCTTAACAGTTACCATATTCTTTTGCTTTTGCTTTTGTTTTTGGATTCCAGGTGACTTATCCCACCTGCAGAGGAAATTAAATATCTAAATATTTTATAAACACCCTCAGCAGAACCTTCAACAGGGAGAAGCATTTATGCTTTCTCTGCTGTTGCCTCAGCTGTGCGTGTATTTCAGTGTCAGTATTTATGAAAGGAACCAATGAGGGAAGGATGGCCCCCTCATGAATTGAGCCTTCTCGAAGGGCATTGGGTTTCCTATCTTCTAGATCTGGTTAGAAGTTTGAGCCTCCATCTTTCACACTCATTAGGTTGAACTGTATGTCAGCTTTCATTAGCATAATGCGGGATACAAAAACAAGTGTTCGGCTGTGTTTGACTAATCTTCCCTTAATTTGTTTTTCATGTCACAACCTAGTGAAGGAAATTCCAGGGATCCTTAGGATCCTGTTACTGGCTTAGTCTGAACACAGGTGCCAGGTCACCTCTGTAATGAGGGTGTGTGTCTGGGCATGCTATATAAAAAGAATGGAAAAAATGCATGGAATTCCTGACTATCATTTGGATGCGATAGTCCAGAATTGAAACAGATACCTCAGACAGCAGTACTTCATGTTGTTTAGAGCTTCAAGAAAACCAAAAAGCTCCAGAAAACAATGTATGTTTTCCCAAAAGACCATAATTTTCATTAGAAGAATGAAGGCTTAGCCCATCTATTTGTTCTTCTATACATTTTTGCTAATAGTTCCCAAATGGTTTATGACAGAGACCAGAGCACTCTTGGGGATTGAACTCTTCCTGTATGGATTTCTCTGTCAATAAAAGAAGCAGGGCCTGATGGCACACAACTATAATCCCACCATTCTGGAGCCTAGACCATATAGTGACTATATAGTGAGTTCAAGGCCAAACTGGACTGCGCAGTGAGACCCAGTCTCAAAAGAAAAAAAAAAAGCAGAAATGGTATTGGGGGGAGGAGATAAAGCATCTCCTACTGAGTTCTAAGTAAAGCCTAGGAGAGAAGAGAAAAAGACTTGAGTCCTTCTCCCCTTCCAAGAGAGGAATTAACCACCTGGGCATCCTCACTTTCCTCTCCCCGAACCTCAGTGATAGAAAAAGTCTCTTTGGAAATCTCACCTACGAATATCAGTCCACATGGCAGGTTGTAGAGTTGGGAGTCCCTTACCACTTTCTCCTTTGCATTGTGTATTGTTACCTGCAACATACACACACTGTCAGTCCGTATGTGGAAACTAAGGGGCTCTGTCTGCCAGCAGTAATGAAATAGTTGCAAATCCTAAGACCAAAAAATATTTTTCTAGTGAAAAAGTACAAGTATTTAGGAATGTCATTGTCTTCTCAAAAAGAGGTGATAAATCAAGTTCCCTTGAGAGTCACATCATGGAAGGGTGTTCTATGGGTGCCCTGACAGCTGTCAAAGGTCAACACGGTAGAAAGGTGAGAAGAACTTTTTCAAGAAAGCCTGAGCAGGTTTAAAACAGAACAACACCAGGTCTCAAAGGGAACTGGAGTCAGAAATTCTGAATTCTAAAAGATACTTCTGTGGAAAGCCAGGGTATGTGTTCTGACATTTTAGAAAGCTGCATGTGTGGTAAGTGCATCCATACAAGTGTCTGAAAGCAGGGCTCTTGGCTGGGGGAATAGCTTAATGGTCTACCACTTGCCTGGCATGTGGGCCCCAGCCCTGCAAAAATGAATGAGTGGGCAAGTGAATGAGATATTTTTAAAGTGAGGCTTCCCGTTGGCATATAGTTCCCACGTACACATCTGCATCTGCGATTCAAAGCAGTTTCAAAGGCATAAGCCTTGGAAGTATGTTGTATTGCATGTGCCAGTAATCTCAGCACTTGGGAAGCTGAGATAGGAGGATCACCGAGAGTTTGCCCACTTGGGTTATATAGTGAGTTCAAAGCTAGCCTGAACTACATAGTACAACTCTGTCTCAAAAAAAAAAAAAAAAAATTATGTTGTAATAAAAGTCCTGTTTCTTCACTTTGGGTTTGACTGGAGGCTTTTAATATATTTCAGAATGTATGAATCTAAACAGTGGCTTCCAAGGTGGCTAGATGCCCACCCTGGTTTGCCCTCAGATTGCTGTTTCTGCCAAGAACCATCATTGTGAATAAACATTGTAACTGCTCTCAAAGCTCTGCGGTGTTGGAGTTTTCAAATCCTCTTCTGTTTTATTAAATCTTTCCCATGTTCTAAGGATACAAAAATTGCTTTCTTCTTGTTCACCTTCACATTAAGGCTCACAAGGACTTTCTTTTTTCTGAAACTTCTCCCATTTAGGAGAACAAAACACTTCTGATATCAGTTCCCTGAGCATGTCTGAAGATACTTCTGTATGCTTTTCTGAAATGCCATTTTGAAAATGATGCTTCAGCCGGGCGTGGTGGCGCACGCCTTTAATCCCAGCACTCGGGAGGCTGAGGTAGGAGGAGCGTTGTGAGTTCAAGGCCCGCTTGGACTACAATGCGAGCATAAGGCTGGCCTGAGCTACATAGTGCCACCCTGCCTCAAAAAAGTGGGGCTGAGAGTTTGGCTCAGTGGCGTAAGTGCCTGTCTGGCAGGTGTGAGGCTGTGAGTTCAATCCCTGGTGCTGCAAAAAAAAAAAAAAAGAGAGAGAAAACGATGCTTCACATGGACAGGTCTGTCAATTTTGGTTACATGCACAACATGGGAAATTTTTAAGAGAAAAGATTGGATAACTTTTTAAAATAAAAATGTAAAACTTATCCCACACTAGTTCAGAACACCCCTTTTAAATCTTCGTTTTGATTATTTAGTACAAAGACAAAGCAATACACCTGTATGTGTGTGCATGTTGAACAGAATACCACAAAACCAGCTTCAGTTTTCTTTACAGCCTCAAGGTTATATTTTGCTTATGAGTAGAAACGTTGCTGATTTGCTGGATTTTTGTGACTAGATTTTGACCAGAAAAATGAAAATTGCTTTTCACACTCTGATGGACTTGATCACATCTTGAACTTTCCTTGCTGAGGAACAGAAAGTCTGACTCTCTGGGAATACCAGTATTTTTCCTTTTATTTGGATTTGCTTTGGCCAGGGATTTAGCTCAGTGGTGTGAGCACCTGCCTGGCAAGCATGAAGTCGTGAGTTCAATCCTGGGTACCAAAAAAAAAAAAAAAAAAAAAAAAAAACTGTGGATTTACTTTGCCTTTCCTGTTCTTCCATGAGCAGTTACCATTCATTGAGGCAAATTTCTCTAGCAAAGATTTATTTTCTTATCTTGATAACTTAGGAATGATTCCCTGATAGTATTCAAAATAGGAAAAGAAAAACACTTACCTTTTTTTTGTTTTGTTCTTTTTGTTTTTTGGGGGGTTTTTTTGTACCAGAGATGGAACTCACAACCTTGCACCTACCAGGCAGGCACTTACGCCACTGAGTTAAATCCCCGGCTTTTTTTTTTTTTTTTTTTTTTTTTTTTTTTTTTTTTTTTTTTTTTTTTTTTTTTTTTTTTTTTTTTTTTTTTTTTTTTTGTCTTCTTGAGATGGTCTCGGTCTCGCTGTGCAGTTCAGGCTGGCCTTGAGCTTACTCTGTAGCCCAGGCCAGTCTTGAACTTGCAGCGATCCTCCTGCCTCAGGCCTTTCGAGTACTGTGATTATAGGTGTGCACCACCATGCCTGACTAACCCTTATTTCTTTGGTCACTCAAATATGTGTTATTTAATGTCATTAAGGAGCAAGAGTGGAATTTCTGAAAAACAGTCACTTTGAGGAGTTTCAGCCTTGGCATTGTCCCTTAGATCCTCTTCCTTCTGAGTGTTTTTCAGATACAAAGTTTGAGGCAGCTAGTCTCTAATAATAAAGATTATATCCCATGTGAGATGCAGCTGGGCTTGCTGTCATGGTCATTACTCAGGAGCCTCTGCAGCCTTTCAGAATGAGGAAGGTTGAAATCTACCATCTCCCTTCCCTCATTTTATATAAATGGTGTAGCTGATCTTGAGAGCTTTTGACTATACCATATCCCATAATATAAAATTCAAGCTCTTCCAGAGTTAGGTTCATCCTAACCAGTCTGGGTGATCAGTCAGTTAAACTGATTTAGGAGGAGAGTGTCCCACATTGACTGATTTCATAGTTTTACTTTAGATCTAAAGTGCACTCCAGAGCCGAGTGTGGTGGCGCATGCCTTTAATCCCAGCACTCGGGAGGCTGAGGTAGGAGGAGCGTTGTGAGTTCGAGGCCGGCTTGGGCTACAATGCAAACGCAAGGTTGGCCTGAGCTACATAGTGCAACCCTCCCTCAAAAAACCAGGGCCGGGAGTTTGGCTCAGTGGCTTAAGCACCTGCCCTGGCAGGTGCGAGGTTGTGAGTTCAATCCCCGGTTCCACAAAAAAAATAAAGTGCACTCCAAAACTCTCACTTGTCAGAGGTGGAGCTTTTGGAGTGATTGGGTCATGAGAACAGTATATTCTTCAGTGTATTAATGCATTGATGAGTTCATAGCTGAATGTGCTATAAGGTGGGGCCAGTTGGAGGAGGTATATCCCTGGAGGCATGCCTTTAGGAAATGTATCTCTCTCTTGACTCTTCCTGCTATTTCTTGGCTGCCATGGGTTGAGCAGCTTCCTTCTGCCATGACATTTCTGCCTTGGAGCCAGCTGACCATGGACTGAACCCTCTAAATCTGTGAACCAAATAGACCTCTTTAAGTTGCAAGTGTCAGGTATTTTGTGCTGATGGTGGGACAGTAATACACTAATCGATAAAGACTTGTTCAGGTAGCATTCTAGAATCTCCAATATTTATTGTAGTTGTTATGGTAATAGTAGAACCTCAGTTTCTTTAAATACATTATTCAGTTTTTCCTACCCAGGCAGATAACAGAGGGAGAGAACCCAGAGCTCCAATTGTAGGTATGAGGCTCCAATTTCCTACATTACTTGGGGTTATAACCATGGGTTCTACCTTGTCTGGCACCCAGTCCACATCTTTTCTGAAATCTGCCAGACAGGGAGTAAAGGGCAGCCTAGAAAGGCCCAGCAAAAGATTGAGAAGAGTCTCAATTACACTTCTAAAGTATGATATTGCCACAGTCCCTTTTCACCCTGCTGTGATCGGACACTCAGGAAGGCCATAAGAAAGAGCAGATGTGTGTAGAGGGGAAAAGTTGTGTAGTTGAAGGACAGAGGTGTTACTGTTATTTGAAGGGCCAGCAGTGAACTGTATTAAACAATAGGGCTTTGTGCCATTGGCAGTGCGGGAGAGGGACGACCCAACATTACACTGGGACTCGGGACCTGCCCTGCCTCTATCTGACAGCCAGAGTGAATGGGGTCAGTGTTAACTGCCTTCATCTATGCAGTCACAAAGGTGAAGATGATACTGGAGAGTGTATTCCCTCCTGGGAAGCCTTGACCTCATGCCCCCACAACTGTGGCGGGCCTTGCTAAATAACACCTTTGTTTGAGACAGGGTTATGCGTCTTCGCCTCCTCAGAGCCCTCATGACAAGTCTAGGTGGCTTCAGATCCAGAAGCGAGGACATGGACATGGCCCATCCTTTGGTGCAGCTGTGAAGTAGGGCTGTGCATACTGCCTCTCTGTAAGTTCTGGCCCAGGGTTCCCCCTCATCACAGTTCTCTCCAAAGACCTTTTTAAGCTTATGTTTTATTTTTGCATGTTAAAGTAAAGTGCATGTAGTAAGGAGGAGACAGCCATGGATTTTGATTTGGGCAATAAAGATGCATTGTCTATCGTATCTTTTTGAAGATGCCATTGCAAACACATTTTTCATTTCTCAGTGTGTTGTAACCGATAGCATAGAAATGTTAGCACTTTTTCCAAGAAAAGTTTCTGGTTTGGTTTCTTACATGTAGTAGGCTAGTTGTGAGGCTAGTTGGTGTTGTTTTTCTAAAGGTTCTTCAGAATGATGGATTATTTTGCTTGGACTTAGAGATTGCCTACTTTTTCTTTCAGTGATGTTAAAGAAACGAGAATGTTACTTAATTGGCAGAAGTCATTTATTAAAGCTTTTTGTGAACAAGAAATTTCTTTGTTAGAACTTTGTTACTATAAATTGGAAGTCATCTTAAGATAAAAAGAAGAAAAAAAGAGCCTTAAATTGAGTAATTTATTGGCTCCCTGTGTCTGTTTCCTTGTAGAGACACTGATACTTGGTTCTTACCTATCTAATAATTCTAGGAGTCAAGGGAAAGCCTGACTTTCAAAGTCTGGTCTGTCAGTTCTCTTGACTGTCAAGGAATTCCCCTCTCAAAGGAGGGGTCCCCTCACAGTAAAAATGACCTCCTTCCTTCACTCTCCCAGCCCTTCAGTTTAAAGCTGTCTGGCAGCTACTTCGATGCTGCTTTTTCCCCACTGAAAACCTTGCTACTCCCTTGACTCTTGCCTCCTGGCTGGCATTTTGCCCACCACTGTCGCCTTCTGAAGCCCCTATTCCTGTGGCTTTGCCAGCAGAGGACACTACATGAAGAAAAGGAAGGATATCCCAGAACACACAGTCTTTACAAAGGATAAAAATAGGCTTTTATTATGGTAATTTAATAAGCCTGTATGTGATCCTAACAATAGGCATGGCTGAAATGCAATGTGGGAGGAGTCAAAGAAGCCAGAGAGATGTTGAAATGTAGTTGAACTATTAAGGACAGGAAGTGCCAGACCAGCCTTTTGCTTCCTGTGCAAAGTGAAAATACCATGAGGTGCTGTGGATTCATGGGGACAGATTTGCTCCTCTGGGCAATTGGAGGTGAAGATAGGGAATACTGCAGGTCCTGATGTAGACGTGGAAGGGCCCGGTCCAGCACTTCCAGGCCCAACAGCAAAGTTTGACTTCAGATACATCCCTTAAGGCGCCATAGTGCAGTTTACAGGCCAGAAAACAAGCTCAGATTTCTAATTTTACAGAAGTTGAATGTGCATGTTATCCCGTGGTGTCCTGGGTTAGCAGTGTCATTTCCCTTAGTTAAAATCCCAGTAAAATGAAGTATTACTTGCCCTTATTTACAGAATTGTGGAAAGCTTTTGTAAGAGCCTTGGAATGAAAGGCTGATACGAAAATCCATTTTGACCTCTCACTAGATCTAGATCTAGTCCCCGCTTGTTGCCTGCTACAGGTAATTGCATGGTGTTGCTTTTTGGTTTTTTTTTTGTTTGTTTGTTAGTTGGTTTTGTTAAAGAATTAACTTTCAGAAAGTCTATTTATTGATACAGGGGATTCGTAATTTACTGGTAAATTAAGTCTTTTTCATTGTTGATGCAGTGAAGGAGGAGGTTCAGCACAGAATTCAAGGAGGTGGGAAGACAGGTTATCCTTTGTTCTGAAGCCAGAGCACTGCCTCATGGTGTCCACTGGCCAGCCAATCAGCCCACTTTCCTTCCTTATCTCAGTTTACCTGAGCAGGGAAGGAAGGCTGAGGCAGACCTAATTTTCCAGCTTCTGGTTCTATGCCCTTCTCTGTGGCCGAGTTGACTTGGCTTGGTTTCGCCTCTGAGCTCATCGTGTACTTATCCTTCCCTTATAAAATGTGCTTTCTAAAGAGCTGACAGCCACTTGGTCTCTTTGTCTTTCCTGAGATCTAAGGTTTGTCCGTGCAGATCTTCTCAAAGACACCCAGTCTGCACATGATGTTCATTTGCTCATCCATTAAAGGGAGAGAACAGTTGTAGATGTAACAGCTTTCTGGGGGACAGACTGGGAAAACTGGGCAGAAAGCCTGAGTTCTCTGACAGCCCTTGGGGACTGGATGTGAGTGATGGAGAGCCCTGAATAGAAGCCTGTGGCATCATGCGTGTGCTATGCAAAGATTAGTGAAGGGCAGACCTGAAGCCTCCTCCATTCCCATGGGGTCCACACCCCCATCCTGGCTTCTGGCCCCGGCACTGACCCCTCACATAGATCCCTCATTTGCAGTGACTATGCCAAAAAAAAAAAAGTGTGGATTCCAGATGGGCCAGGTCATGCCATTGTCGGCATATGAGGGCCTTTGAAGCCCCAAAGTGGGTCATCTACACTTTCCTCCCTTGCTTGCCTGTTCCCATGAGTGGCTGGCACAGAAAGGGCGGTCAGTGGAACTTGGCTGGCAGCACTGCAGGAGCTGGAATCAGGAGAGGACCCAGGAGAGAGGATGGGGCCCAGGGGATGAAACAGAGTCCAGATCCGCACTGGCATGTCCGAGGCAACTTGGTTTCGGCTCCTCACTGCCGTGTCACTGTGGTCTCCCCTCTACAGAAGTCCAAACCCTTCCTGATCTGCAAAGAGAAAAAACTCTTCTGAGTACACAAATAAAAACTGGAGTATGTGCCAGGATTAGCAGAAAAGGGACAGCAGATGTCCTTCTCCTAACATTGGGGGCTACTGGGACCAGGGTTCATGCGGGACATCTCAGTGTGGCCAATGCGAATGGTTGACTCCCCACACTAGAGAAAGACACTCAAGAAATGAGAGTTACCAAGTCTGGTGGAGCACGCTGAGACAGGAGGACGGCCTTGAGTTCGAGGCCGGCCTGGGTTTCATAGTTCAAGGCCTGCCTGAGCAGGAAAAAGCAGCTTGAGAGCTCTTTGTTTCCCCTCAACCTTTCTTTTAGTGACAGAGGGTGTTTTTTGACCTCCCTCTCTGCGTGAGGAACCCCAGCACTTTCGGGTGGGTGATAGGACAGTAGTTCTGGGTTGGGGAGGGTATTCAATGGACAAAAGTTGCCAGCTGCACCAGGGGTGGGGACCCCAGTGACTGGAATCAGATAGCTAGGAGAAAGAGCAGTTACATAACTGTGTTTCCTACAGCTCAGGTGACTGAGGAGGCCAAGGCAGCCTCTGACCACAGGCGGGGCCAGAGGTGGTCAAGTAGCACACTTGGCTCCCTTCGAGCAGAGACAGTGGGCAGGGGACGGGACAGCGCGTGGGCATGGAAGGAACCTGCTCCAGGCTGACCATCCAGTCTGTCTGTGCAGCCTTGTCCCGGAAGCTGCCCCAGCTGTGGAGGCCGGCTAGCGGCAAAGCTGAGGCTCGGGGGAGGAGCTGGGAAATCAGACACCTGGGTCTCGGCCTAATCTCTGAACCTGGCTCCCTCCACCCCCTTAATCTGCTTTTCAAAGGAGGAATTCTCCCTAAATCAGGGCTGAAAAGGAGGAATGAGTCAAGTTTCCTAGCTTTCCCCCACCTCCCCCTCACCCCGTGGGCCCAGCCATCTTCCATCCTGCCATCCATGGACCACGGTGGGTTTGGACCCAAGAGAGATGGGGTTGAAGCAGCGGAGCCAGGCCTCCGTGGGCAGCAGCTGAGCGAAGGGCTCCATCTCCAACAGGGCCTCCCACACGCCTCCTCCCCACTCCCCCAAAGCTGTTTACTGAGTTCCCCATCCCCATAGAGATGCAGCTGGTGGCCAGGCCCCAGGTCCTTGCCCATGGCTGCCGCCTCCCTTTATGAGAATCAGGAAGTTGGGCCCTTTGGCAGCTCAGCAGCACCCTCTACATTAAATATTTATCTTGGAGTCCAGGTCAGAGCCCTAGAGAATAAGAGAAGTGCACGCTGGTGAGAGGGGCATGACCAGGATTCCTGGAGTTGGAAGATCTTCAGCTTCACCATCTTTGGAGAACAAGGAAGAAAATGAGAGTGATGAGGCCCTTCTTAGTGCCAAGGCCCCTGACAGGTGGGAAAGCGCGGGACTAGGGAAACGGGTACTTATTTTCCCCAGAGGGTGGGAAGAGGCGGGTACCAAGGGCGAGTGACCAGCTCTGTGCTTCAGGAGAGCAGTGAACAATATCCCTGAGCTGCTGCCCTCTGTGGGCACCGGCTGCCCACCCCGTCCCCGTTCCTTCTGCTTCCCTGGAGAGGCAGAAGCGATCTGAAATGTTTGTTATCTCATGAAATATTTATCTTGGAGTCCAGGTCAGAGCGCTAGAGAATAATAGAAGCTTGTAAGTTTGCCCTGCTCAAGGCAATAGTTGCCTTTGTAAAATTCCTTCACAGTTGGCAGACTTGGAGTCTAGTCATCATTTTAAAAATCTTCCTTGGAAGTCCAGAACTGCTTCCCAGTGACCCCCTCTGCCAGTGCAGCCTGTCTCCACGGGCAACAGGCAAACACTGGGAGCCCCTGGCATGTCTGTCTCCAGCCCCTCCTCTGTATGCTTGTTCCCACACACCCGAGCTGGGGAGATAAGCTGGCAGCCGTAGGGGAGGCAGGGATGGAGAACTGCTTCATCTTTTTTCCCTGTTCTCGTCTCAACTTTTGACTTGAGTGGTAATGACTGAATGGCACTCTATGTTGCACGGTGACCCCAGGTACCAATGGGATACCCAGTAGGTATCTGATCAATAGTCATGATTCACATAATGTATCCCCAATCACTCCCAACACTGAAGCTGATCAGCAACTACTTGTAGTTGGTTTGTTGGGGCAAGGGGATCCGAGAGGTAAGTCCAGAGCTGGAACTACTCCGGAGTCTGTTCCTTCTGTCAGGACATATTCATTAAGCGCCACCACTTTAACAGGCCCTGTGCCACACTGGGGAGCCAATGGGCGGGGCCTCAGGGGCCACGTCAGAGCCGCGGGAACAGCGGAAAAGCCAGGAGATCAAAGAAATACGGTGGATGGGAACGCCGGGACCCTCTAACCTCCTCCCCGCCCCGGGGACCCCACCCTCATCCTCTTTAGGGGCGTGGCGCGCTCAGGGAACCGCTGCCTAGGACCGATTTCCTCCCCCTGCTCGCACGTGTGTGAGCGTCCGCTCGTTCGCCAGCGCACGCGCGCGTGCGTCTGTTTGCACACGCCCAGCCAGCGCTGGCTCGCGCACGCACTCCCTGAGCGCGGGAAAGGGGCGGCGGCGGGGCGTTCCGGGCCACCCTGCATGCTGGAGGCCCTTATCTCGGTCCCACCCTGTCCGCTTCTCCCGGGCGGTCCGCCGCGTATCTGGAACTCGCGGGTCGTTCTCGTTAGTCACCCTGCCCCCTGTCCTGGCTCCGCCGCGCAGAAGCTCGCGTCCCACACCCTGGAAAAGTCGCTGGAAACTCTGAGTGGCCCTCCCCGGCCCGCCCGCCCCCTTCCCGACGCCAGCCCAGCGGTGGGGGCCCGGGGAAAGCAGCTGGGAACGCGAGCGAGCTCCCCGGGGACCCTCGGCGGCCCCTCCCGGCGCCGCCTCCCGGCCGGCCCGGCCCCTTCGGCAATGGGCCACCAGCGTCCCCGCGGCTCGCCACGACGGAGGGCATTCGCGCGCCCCGCAGGCGGGGGGAAGGCTGCAGCCGGCCCCTGCACTGCACCCCAGCCCCACCCCGGCCCACAGTCCCCAGCCCGACCCCAAACTGCTCTCTCCACGCGACGCTCACTGCCCGGCGTCCTCTTCCTCCTTGCGCGCCCCTCCTGGCCCAGCGTCCTGACAGGGTCACGAGGCCGCGCCACCCCGCGCGTCTCCCTGCCCTCGCGCTTTCAGCGCTTCGCGGCCGCGCCAGGCAGGATCCCGAGCGGGATGCTCTGAGCCCCCGGGCGGCCGCGAGCCCCACCACCTGGTCGCCGCGGAAGGTAGATGCGGGAGACGAGGGGCGGGGAGGCCAGGAGCCGCCTCCCCGACCCGGGGAGGGCATGGAGTCGTTCCCCAGGGTCCCTGTCCCAGACGCCAACACGAATTGTGAGAAGTTCCTGCACTCTCCAGGGAAGGCAGAACTGGAGGAAGCTAGTCCCTGTCCCTGTCCCTGTATGCTGGTAGCTGAAAAATACCTGGGAAAGCAAAAAGCCAATCCCCAACGTCAGGCTGGTGCCCATTGGTGGAGGAGTGTGCCATCCACAGCGCAGCTGCTTGACCTCTTCTAACTGTTTGGTGCTGGCTGCTGGGGCGAAGGGGGTTGCCTGAATTCTGGGAGGGCCCCAGAGCTGTCTGATACCCCTTATCTTCTGTGAGGCAGGGAATAGTTCCCCAAGACGCCTCCATCTTCCCCGAGGGTCTTCCTAATGTCTCTTGGCAGAGCCGCCAAGAGAAAAACTGGGACCCCCTTCCCATCAGACCCCTCCGTGTTCCCGGGGGGTGCTTCCCTTACATGAGCAGAGTTGGGCAAGAGCAGATGGGGGCCTCGAGGGTTAGCAGCCCCTGAAAATAGGTGGTGTGGGGGGGACCTCCTTGTGCTGCCCATCCTACAAGAGGGCACTTCTTGTGGAGCTCGGAGGGTGGGGCCTGGACACTCAGAGAGGAAGGCCGGGTCAGCTGATGGTCAGGACTGCTGGTGCTGAGCCTGCAACTTGGCCTTGAGCAGTCAGCAGGGCAGGGAGGGTGGTTGCTGGGAGCTAGTGCCCCGCACCCCCGATCTTCCACTCTGCCCTGCCTCACTTTCCCTGTGAGGGGAGGCCCTGCCGTGGGAACTGGGGTGTGTCTGCGTGTTTTGCTTTTGGGAAGAATCCTAATTAGATCCAGCTGCTGAGCTGCCCCTCCTCCTGCTTCACTCCTTTGCTTGCTCTGTTAGGGGTTGGCATGGAAAAGCTACAGCCCCAGTAGACTGCTCAGATGCCCACATGATGCCCACAAAGGCAGACCAGAGACAGGGTGCCACCCCCAGCCTTCCCTCTACCCTTGCCAGTCCCCCCAGGCCTGAGCAGGATCTGGGTCTGGAAGAGGAGGAGTCACGGCCCACTCTGTACCTTCATCTCCACTTCCCCTATGCACCTCACAGGACCACTGCTGCCTGCACCTCCTGTCCACCTACTATCTGAATACACCCGTCTCCCCACCCCCAGGCTGCTACACGATCCCCCATGGTATCCAGGAGTCCTGTTCACAATGCTGCATGTGTATTCACTCCACCACACATGTCAGGGCACCCTGGCATCTCTTGTCCTCACAGACACCTCCCACAGCCCCCACGGGCATGAGTGAGTCTGATCTGGTCCAATCCAGAGGTAGTGGAGGTTGGCTGCACTTCCAGCCCCATCCAACAGCAGAGTGAGCAGGCAGTGTTCTGTACCACAGCTGTCTGGGTGCAGGACCCCCTTAGACAACCCACCACAGGCCCTGTCTGCTGTCCTCTCACACCTGCTTCCGGACTCTCCTCTTGCAGGTCTCTAGCTCCTGGGTACCCCTTTCTTCTGACCTTTGCGTGGGGCAAAGGAACCTGCCGGGGAGTCAAGTTTGGTGCTCCCTGGGAAGACCCTCCATTCTAAACAGACTGAATGATAGCTAGGCATGGTGGTGCACACCTGTAATGCCAGCACCTGGGAGGCTGAGGCAGGAGGATCACTGGGAGTTCTAGGCCAGCTTGGGCTACATAATGACACACTGTCTCAAAAAAGCAAGCAAACAGAAGAGCCTGGAGGTGCAGGCTAAAGTGTGTGTGTGTGCAGGAGCGCACCTGAGGGCACTCAGCACCACCCCTCCAGAAGTAGGACCGTCTGCCTTTGCTGTACTGATGCTTCTCTCTCCACCCATCCCTAGCCGGCTCCCTGAGCTCTTTTTGAGTCTCCAGTCTGCAAAGGAGGCCAGAATGAAGCTCACACTTCCCCTGAGCTCAGGGGTGGTTCCTGCTACCTGGCAATGCCCCCCACGTCCTCCTGGGCCCTGTTAGGAATTGGCGCTGCTGGCGAGGGCTGTGGGCTGGTGGCCTTGCTGTTGGCCCAGCCAGCAGAACTCCTTGTGCCCACGGGCAAGCACATGCTACACAGGCCTTGGGGAGTCAGAGGAACTGAAACAGTCCTGCCGCCAGGCCCCTCGCTGCCAGCTGTCCCAGTTCCCGGTGCCTTCCCCCGGGACTGTGCCTCTACCGCTGGCGGGGCAGCCCGAGGGCCTGGCCAGTGGGCCTACAGGCCTGCTCCTGGCCAGCATTCCCTCCCCTCCTCCTGGTGCAGCCCTCCCCCTCCCCCACTCCCACCCGGAGCTCCTGCCCTGGCCTAACAAGCAGCCCATTGTGCCTCTGGGAGCCTGCACGGGCAGCCTGCAGGCGGGTACCCGGAGTGGCCTGTTTCCTGGGTCCTTGAGCTCCCACTCAGCTGGCCCCAACCCACTGCCACAGCCAGGCCTTCCTCCCCCGCCCCAGGGTGGAGAGCCAAGAGGGCACGGGTGCTGCAGCCCAGCAAGGCTTTCCCTTCCTTCCTCCTTCCTCACAGAGGACGCGCTCGGGAGCAGCTGGCACACCCGGTGTCCTCCAACCCTGACCTGAGCATGCAAGGTCCGCCCTGCAGCCTTCCAGCTGGGCTCAGCCTGGATGACTTCATCCCTGACCACCTCAGGGCCCACGTGGGGTCATCCTCCCGAGGGACACGGGTGAGTGAGCAGGGAGGGAGAGGGTGCGCTGCGGGCCCTCGGTAGGTGGGGCACTGGCAGGTCAGGAGGGGGAGCCGAAGGACTGAAGGAGGGAAGGGGATCAGCAGAGAGCTCCCCGCAGAAAGGTCATGTGGCCCTTAGACCCTCACTGTGGAGGTGGCTGTGCCCTGCTAACCATCCCTCCTCCTCTTCTGTGGGACCTTCTGGGCTCTGAGCTGCCACTCCTGGCCCTCCCCACAGGTGCCTGTGATCCGGAATGGTGGCTCCAACACCCTTAATTTCCAGTTCCATGACCCGGCGCCCAGGACTGTGTGCAATGGCTATATCCCAGCAACCAGAGATGCTTCCCGACACCCAGGTGGGTTCACTCAGGTACGGGTGCCCCAGACCTGCTGTCTGGCACCACTGTGTGGCACGGAGGGCAGGTGGCGGGGGGATGAGGGGCTCTGGCCACCAGGAGGTCCCTAGGTCCCTCCCTATACAAGAACGCTGACTCAGCATGTGAAACTGATGAAACAGAAAGGTAACCCCTAGTGACAGGGGAAGTCACCGCGCTGGCACTCAGCTTTGGATGTCACGGGGACCGCTGGCGGCCAAGGAATTGCTTGGATTGGACTGGGAATGCTGGCAGGCAGGGCTGGGGACTGAGTCCCCGTAAGGGCCCAGCTGCTTGGGAGGTTGCAGGGTGGCTCAAGAGCCGGGTCCAGGGCTCCTGGGAACTTCTGGGCGCAGGCCCACCCTGAGGCAGGGGTGTGCTTTATCGAATTACTCCCTTGAGGCAGACCCGGTGTGAAGGACTTCACTCACTTAACAACTAATTAAGAACACAGTTTGTGGACCCTGTAAAGACATTTTACAACCCTAACTTCATTTTATTCCTCCGCATCCTAGAGAAGTAAGGTACAATATAAAGCACAAGTCTCAGAGCTGGTCTGTAGCTGGGCTGGACGAACAGTCATACCCACGTCCTTTTGTTCCCAAAGCCCTTTGATGGCAACGCTAGCTACAGAGAGGCTGCAGATTCTAGGGAAGCCGGTGACACCGCAACCGTGACTGAAGAGTAAGACCCTTTGACTGTGTGTGCCAGGCACAAACACACACACTCCATGTCACCCAATCTGCTGTGATTACGCTTGTTTCTTTTTTTTTTTTTTTTTTTTTTTTTTTTTTTTTTTTTTTGAGGCAGGGTCACACTGTGTAGCTCAGGCTGGCCTTTCGCTTGCGTTGTAGCCCAAGCTGGCCTTGAACTCACAATGCTCCTCCTACCTCAGCTTCCCGAGTGCTGGGATTAAAGGCATGCGCCACCACGCCCAGCTACACTTGTTTCATAGAAGTGAAAACCGAGGCACCGAGAGGGTGACTGATGTGTCCAAAGTCACACAGCCAGTAGGTGGCAGAGCCAGGCTCTGAATTCAGGTCTGTTCTTTCCAAACCTGGTGTCTTTTTCTGCCACACCCCAGCCGGGATGTCCCCAGCGTTCTCTGTAAGTGATGACTCCCAGATCTCAGGAAAGCAGGATGGGGTGGGGACAGCACAGATTTCTCAGAACAAAATCTGTTTTAATTCACTTGCAAGAAATAAACAAACAGAAGCCTGTGGCGTTGCTGGGGCTGAGGAGGTTTGTAGAGTCTGCGTCATCTAGTCAGACAAACAAGGGCATGTTGAAACTGTGGACTCACAGGGATCAATGTTCTGAGGAGCTAAGGGACAAACAAGGTCAGGGGGAGACCCTACCCTCCACTAATGCTGTCCTGCACGTACCCTGCAGACCCTGCCTGGTACCAGACCTGGCCAGGCCCTGGGAGCCGGCCCTCTGCGAGTCCAAAGACCCCCACCTCCCAGCATGCCCAGAACTGGTCAGCCACATGGACCAAAGACAGCAGGCATCGGGACAAGCGCTGGGTCAAGTACGAGGGGATCGGCCCGGTGGATGAGAGCGGCATGCCCATCGCCCCCCGATCTGTGAGTCCAAGGTTGGGGGTGTCCCAGATAGGTGGGGTCTGAGGACCTACACTGAACTATCACTTCTATCAGCTGAATCTCAGACAGGGCAATAAAGTCTGTGCCCTGATCATGCCAGACTAAGCAGGGGTTAGTTTCGGGAGGTCACGAACCTCATAAAGTCTTGGGCACCCGTGAGTGTTGAGTGGCAGGCCCAGAATTCCCACCAGGCTCTCCAAAGTAGTATGAACCACCATCATAAGAACCGAGCCTGGCAGAGCCCCTACTTTTCTTAGTTTTGGAGGGCGTGGCACAGTCAGGGGCTCATAAAGTAGTTACTGAATGACTGAATGGCGAAATGAGGGAACGAGCTCGGGTGAGAAGGTATGGAAGGGTCCTGGGTCCCTAGCAATGCCAGTCCCTGTCCTCCCTCCGCCACCTTCCTGCCCGGAGCAGCCACAGATCCTCATCGGGCAGCTGGCACTGGTAACAAACCCTCCCTGCCTCCCCAGGCTCAGTGGGGGTGGGTGATGAGAAACACCATCTCCTGCTTCCTTACACAGAAACACGTGTTCTTTGTAGAGCATGAGACATTGTAGACAAGCAAAGAGGAAACTCTCACTGGAGGGGGCACTGCCGTATACACTGATGGAGTCCTCGGGTATCTAACTCACACAGGACATGCTGCATGCTTACTGCATGTTTATTGTCATAGGTGCCACCAGACAATCCCCAGCCCACCCACATGGCTTCAAGGAGGCCAGAGAAGAGACTCACAAAGGCAGGCATCCACAGGGCTCCATCCTGGGAGCGTGGGTGAGCAGAAAAGCCTAATTTTGCATTTTCTGATTGCAGAGTGTCGACTGCCCCAGGGACTGGTATCGGAGAATGTTTCAACAGATTCACCGGAAAATGCCAGGTTAGACACCCTGCCAGGGCCCAGAGTGGGATCTGACAATTGTTTTTTTAATATTTGGGGGTAGGGGGTTGAGTCAGGGTCTCACTATGTAGCTCAGGTTGGCCTTGAACTCATGGTGATCCTCCTGCCTCAGCCTCCCGAGTGCTGAAATTACAGGTGTACATCACCACACATGCCCAGAGTGGAGTCTGGCACTGCAGCTGAAGGGAAGTAAAGGTAATGTATCAGTTTAGGGACTTTTTCAGGCACACACCCAGGCTGTCAGATGAGGGTACCCTAAAACAGTCCAAGGAAAGTGCCACATGTGGTGGCACATGCGTGTGATCTCAGCACTTAGGAGGCTGAGGCAGGAGGATCACTGTGAGTTCAAGGCCAGCCTGGGCTAAAGTGAGTTCAAGGTCAGCCCAAGCTGTATAGTGAAACTCTGTCTCAAAAAGACAAATAAGAAAGGAAGAAAGGAAGAAAGAAAAAGAAAAGGAGTCTCCCTGTGCCCTCCCTTTCCTCAGGGCCAGCAGTGACCTCCAGAACATCGTGGGGCAGACAGTGACCAGCTGCTGTCCCCCGATGTCCTCTGGAGGTGCAGGGAAGCAGCCCTTCTCTGAAATTCTGTTATTTTCCTGCCAGGCTGAAGTTGCAGCATTAGTGCATTAGTCCTAGACCTGAAGCATTGGTTTCTGCCACAACTCAAAATGCAGCCAGCCCTGTGGCCTGCGTGCGTGTGAAATGACCACAGGGTCACCCACCCATCTTGTCTATCTGCTGAGCGCTTAGGAGGCGCAGAGCACTATTCTAAAATACAAGGGGAGATAAATGGGACACAATAGACAGATAAACCTGCAGCGTGGCAACAGGCCTGGTGGAACGGCCGGGGAGCGGCCTCAGCCGCAGCTCTGTCAGGGCCCTGGAGCGGAGAGCCCTGGGACGAAGGGGACACCAGGAGAGCAGAGGTGGGGCACTTCAGCAGAGAGGGTGCTGAGGGAAAGCGTGGACCAGCAAGGGGCTGGGGCAGAAGGGTCACTCGCTCCGACAGTGGTGGCTGGAGAGGCCCCAGGCTGAGCGTATGCGGGAGATGGTAGAAGCAGGGACCCATTGCCCTGTCGGGCAGCACTGGGAAATAAGTTCTGCTTTAGGCCAAGCTGAGGAGCACAGTGAGCTGGGCCAGGGCACCACCTGCAGACCCGGTGGGGTAGGGCGGGGCTCTGGATGTGTTCCAGAGACAGTGATTGCAATTTGCTGATGGGTTGCACGTGGCATGTCAGGGATGGTCTTAAACCTGAGCGAGCTGAAGGACAGAATCGCTATCTGTAGAGACACAGGACTGCAGGAGTAGCACTGTTTTTTTTTTTTTTTTTTTTTTTTTTGTACCAGGAATCAAACTCAGGACCTTGCGCTTGCCAGACAGGCCCCTCATGCCACTGAGCTATATCCCTGGCCCTGTTTTGTTTTATTTTTGTTTTGAGACAGGGTCTCACTGTATAGTTCAGCCTGCCCTTGAACTCACTATGTAGCCCAGAGTGGCCTCAAGTTCATGGAGATCCTCCTGCCTCAGTCTCCCGAGTGCTGGGACTACAGGGGTGTGCCACCACACCCAGCCCCTGGAGGAATGCTTTTAAGGGGCATTTTGGTTTTAGATCTGTGTCACATCCGAAAGGAAATGTCTAGTAGGCAATTGGTTACTCAAGACTGTAGTTCAGAGCCAAGGTCTGAACTACAGATGATAATACCTGGGACTCACTCAAAAGAGATTTTGACTGACAGTTCCCTGGGTAATTCTAATGTGCAGCCAAGGCTGTGAATCATGGGAATAAATGGTACAGTCATTGCCCCTCAGGATCCAAGAGGGACAGCGACCAGGACTCCTGCAGACACTGAAATCCTTGGCTGCTTGAGTTCCCTGTATAACCTAACACAGCACTGGCCTCACCCCACTGCATGCTTTGAGTAGGCAAATTGCAGAATGGCACAGTGTTCACATACAACCCACACACATCCTCCTGTGTACTTCAAGTCGCTCTAGGTTGCTTATTAGACCGAATACAAAGTAGGTGCTATATAAATAGTTGCTATACTGTAGCGTTTAAGGCATAATGACAAAACAAAAAGCTTGTACATGTATTTTTCCTGAAAAATTTTTTTTGTGTGTGTGTGTGGCACTGGGGATTGAACTCACAACCTCACACCTGCCAGACAGGTGCTTAAGCCAGTGAGCCAAACTCTCAGCCCTTGAAAATTTTCAGTGTTTGATTTGGTTCAATCTAGAGATGTAGAATTTGTGACAACAGAGATATGACTGGGCAGCATGGCAGGGATACACACCTGTAATCCCAGCTACTCAGGAGGCTGAGGCAGGAGGATCATAAATTCAAGGACAACCTGGGCAACTTAGTGAGACACTGTCCAAGAGAAAAACATTACACAGGTAGCTCAGTGGTGAAGCCTAGCATGTGTGAGGCCCTGGGTTCAGTCCCCTGCACTTAGCACTGGTCAGGGTCACCTAGGGAGACCGAGCGGCTGCGCTTCCAGACAGGTGGGTGCATGGAAGTTCCAGAGGCCTCGGACACCAGCCAGAGGGGTGGGGGAGGGGGCATCCAGGGAGGCAGAGGAACACCGACCGGCAGCCAGGTGAGGAAGGAATTTCAAAAGGAAGAAGTGGCGCGCTGTGATGGTTGCTGCCTATGGGTCATGTGGAGTTGAGGGGCTGAGGACTTGTTGCAGGGAGGAGGGTTGGGGTGGTCATGAGTTCGAGTGTCACAGCCTGCTGAAAGAAGCCGGAAAACCCAGGAGCCAGCAGTGCTCTGGCGTGCAGGGGGGCGGTGGCTGGCTGGTCAGTCACTGCACTTCCCATGAGGCCCCCCAGAGGTTCCCATGAGCCAGGGGGCGGGGCAGGGGGGGTCTGGGCAGCGGGGGAAGGAGAGCATTCAGAAGAGGGTGCACGGAAGGTGGGGAGAGAGCCAAAGGTGAGTCCAGCCTCCCAGCCTGCACGCGGGTCTGCAGGTCTGCAGGCCGGGAGGGCGCCCGTGCGTGGGAGCCGCCGAGTTGGGCACGCAGTTGGCTGCCAGAGGCATCTCAAGCCCTCCCAAGGGCTGCCCAGCCTCCTGATTCCTTCCCTCCCTCGGGACATTCCTGGGGCCCTGACTCAGCCACCAGCCCCTGGGAGCGGGGAGGGAGGCTGGGAGTGGCCCAGCAGCCGCCCAGGGTGCCTGGCTCACTTTCTGCTCCACCTGTGACCTGATCCTTTCTGCTCCCCAGACCTGCAGCAGGATTGGACCTTCCAGGACCCACCCAGAGGTGAGGGGGTGAGGGCTCCCTCATCACCCAGCCTGCTGCGGGGGCTGAGAGGTGCAGCCCCAGTGGCTTTGGAGGGTGGGGCAGGTGGTGTGGTTTGCCTCAAAGGTGTCAGTAGCTTTCGGGGAGTTCAGCTCCCTTGGCAGGTGGTAATTAAGAGCTCCAGCTTTGGCTCTGCGTACTGACTCACTCCTGTAATCCCAGCACTTGGGAGGCTGAGGCAGGAAGATTGCTATGAGTTTGAGGCCAGCCTGGGTTACATAGTGAGTTCAAAACCAGCCTGAAGCCAGGCGCACACCTTTAATCCCAGCACTCGGGAGGCTGAGGTAGGCGGAGCATTAGGAGTTCAAGGCCGGCTTGGGCTACAACATGAGCACAAGGCCGGCCTGAGCTACATAGTGCGACCCTGCCTCAAAAAAACTAGGACCGGGAGCTTAAGCACCTGCTTAGCAGGAGGTTGTGAGTTTGATCCCCGGTGCAAAAAAAAAAAAAAAAAACACCACCCAGCCTCAATTACATGGTGAGACCTTGTCTCAAAACAAACAAACAAGGCCCCAGCGCCTTTGCCACACCCTGGCCAGATTTCCTTGGGCCTTTCTTTCTTCATCTGTGCCATCGGGCCACCACCTACCTCAGAGCTGTTCTGAAGATTTTGTAAAGAGAGTATGCCTGTGGCGCAAAGCCTACATTGGGTGTCCCTGGGAAGTGATCCCCCGGGAAGTGGGGTGAAGGTCATACTGCACTGGAAATATAAACGGGTCCCGCCCCGCCCCTGGCTGTCTTCTACCCACAGTGATCTCCTCGCCGGATCCCAGGCATCCAGGGCCCCAGCAAAGATTTGACCGCAGCGCTGGCCCGGCCACGACTTCCAGCGGGTGAGCGGCGGGCAGGGGCTGCCAGAGGCTGGCCTGTGCTCCTCGCGTGATCTGCGCCCCCTCGTGGCCACGGCCCGCACAGGGGTCTGTCTCTGGCGCGAGGCTAGTCTGGTTTCCAGGTTTTCACCGCCTGATTTTCTGACCCGCCAGGGCAGAAAGAAAAAGGCGGCCATTCAGGACCAGGAACGACTGCCTCGGATTTGTCGGCATCAGGAGGAACCCATCCCCACAAAGATCTATGGGCCACTTAGGGAGGGGGCAGTGTCAGGGCCCTGTGGACAGAACTGTTGAGGGCAGCTTGGACCTGTGGTCATCCGCTTTGACATTTGAGAGAGAAAAGAAAACGCAGTGAGCTCAGGTTGCCCTGATGTGGCTGAAACGCAAGAGGCGAAGGGAGAGAATTAGGAGCTTTGCACTCAAAGTGAAATCCTTGCACTGCTCACGAGCTCACTAGCATTGCCGTAACTGGCCCGTGTCTCCTGATGAGTCATCATCATCATCATCTGCAGACTGGACCCGGAGTTGGGGTGTATACTGGCGCACTGCCCTTAGCTATGCGTGGTCCTCTCGGGAGCGAGCACCATCGGGTGAGGGTGAGGCTGGACTGGGATCCTGTGAACACCCCGCATCACGCCCGGCACACAGCGAGTCTGCCCAAACATGAGCAACGTGCGTGTTCAGTTAGGACCACAGCCTCCTTAGATTAGCAGTGACACATTCCATTCTTATGATCACTTTTATTATTACTAAAATCAGAGGGGAGTCATAATTGCAGCCAACAGCCTGAGCCTCGGGGTAGACATTCCATCATTTGATAAGCACGATACAGTGCTTCTACTTGGTAGAAACTTTCAAACTAAAATCAGACTGGGGCATTAAAGCCAGCTGGAAGGGAAATGGGGGAGCTAAGATAGATGGGTCAGACCAGTGCCCTGGTGGCTGGGGTGGCCACACAGCTGACCCCACTGAATGCAGCACCCTCCACCCCCATGGAACCAAGCAGAAGTAACAGGCCAGGGACTCCTTGGAATAGGAGGGGGCATGAGGTGGGACCACCCAGCCATGCAGCTGCTTGTCCCAAAGGCCTGGTGCCCCATGAAGCAGGTTTGTGGCAGGGCTTCTCCTGGGGACCTGGCTCACATCCCCTCTGTTTTACAGGTGTTGAGCCTGAGGTGCCATCTAAGTTGCTGACAGGTCACACTGCTATGAGTTGGTGCAGCTCTGAACACTGGCCACTATCTAGCACTGTTTCCGCAGGAAAGAGCCAGGGCCAGCAGAGTGGAGGCAGCGGAGGCCCCTCCATGGGGCCCAGGTGGAAGGGGAGAAATACAGCTCCTTTTCCCAGGGCTGTGAGCTCCCTTATTCCTTAGTTTCCCTAAAAACAAAAATGAAGGAATGTCATTCCCTTTTAGCAGGAGAAACTGGGATCGTTCCCAAGAGCCACCTAGAAGCACCTTCAATTGTACTCCTGGGGCAGCATCCTTAGGACTCCACCAGCGCCCAAATCAGGTAGGCCCCCCCCCCCGCCCCATGTGCTCCCCGCCCCGGCCCAACTGCCTGCTGTCGGGCAGAGGAAGTGCTCCCTCAGCTTGGATCCTTGGAGGGCACAGGGTGGGGGCGGGGCAGGGCCTGAAAGCCTGCCTCATGAGCCCGTATCCTGCTACTCAAGCCAATGGCCACCCACATCCGAGCAGGTGCCCAGACGCCAGGAGAAAGTGGACAATGTCTGGACAGAAGACTCCTGGAACCAGTTTCTGCAAGAACTAGAGACTGGGCAGAAAGTGAGTGTTGGCGGGCAGCTCTGGGAGTGGACGCACCCCTCAGCTGAAGCATTTGGGAGCCGGGTCCACCCCTGACACCCCCTTCCCACCTTCAGCCCAAGAAGCCGCTGGTGGATGACCCTGTTGAGAAGCCCTCGCAGCCCATCGAGGTGAGAGCCGTGGACTCAGGGTGGGGGGTGAACGAGGGAGCTTCCGGGTTGTGCAGGAGCCCCAGGGGCCATGGGCATGGGCCAAGGCTCTGTCTCTAGTCCCATAAAGTTCACCTCCATCCGGGCCAGGAGTTTGGCTCAGTGACTTAAGCGCCTGTCTGACAGGTGCGAGATTGTGAGTTCAATCCCTGGTTCCGGAAAAAAAAAAGTTCACCTCCATCCCAGCGCCCAGACGGTGCCTGCCTTACAACAGGGCTTGACAGTCGCAGACTGAATGCACGCTCCTCAGCAGGAGCAGGGCAGGCCCCGTAGCTGGGGAGTGGGGCTGCAGGAAGCATCCTCATGGCAGGCAGCTGAGGTCCAAAGAGACCAGGGGGCGGCTGGGCAGGGTGGTGCACACCTGCAATCCCAGCCCTGCTCCAGGGAGGCTGAGGCAGGGGCATCAAAAGTTCAAGTCCAGTTTGGGCAACTTGGTGAGACCCTGTCTCAAAATACAGAATTAAAGAAAGGGCTGGGCATGTAGTTTGGTGGTCGAGCGCCCTGGGTTCTATCATCAGTATTGGGGGAGAGAGTGGAGATGAGAATTAGCTCCACAGGGGTGAGTGTACACATGCACCTGCGTGCGTGCGTGCGTGTGTGTATGTGTGTGTGTAATGCTCAGCCCCTGGGGTGGGCAGTGTGGGGGCAGCCTGGCTGGGTAGCACGGAGCCAGGCAGTGGATGGCTGTGGAGGAGATGGCAAAGAAATGGCCCCATGGACCTGGACAGAGGGGTAACAGGCACAGCTGGTAGGAAAGCACGGACAGGAGGTAGGAAGGCAGCACCAGCCACCCGGAGTGCGGGGTGGGGAGAGGGGACAGGACTGTCCTCCTGACACCTGGAACCACATCTGTCCCTCAGGCCCACAGGCCGGGAGCCCCGGAGCTTTCAGCTGCCCTTAACCCCAGCATGGTGACCTGGCCAGTCCCTGACACATGCGTGTGCGCACACACACACACACACACACACAGAGTGCAGGCCCCTCGCTGCCCGGTCTCTCCCCACCCCCAGGTCCTGCTGGAGAGAGAACTGGCCAAGCTGAGCGCTGAGCTGGACAAGGACCTGCGAGCCATTGAGACCCGCCTGCCGTCCCCCAAGGTACCTGCGGAGGACCCAGGGGACACCTGGCCGCCAGGCCAGGCTGGGTGGGGCGCAGGGAGGCTGCAGCAACCTTGGACCGACTTCATTGGGTCATCCCTGTCTCCTCTCCAAAGCACGGGGCGTCCACTTTCCAAGTGACTCCTAAGAGTCCTCGCAGGCTATCCACGTCAGCCTGACGTCCGGCGGCGGGGCCAGCCCCGCAGCCTGTGATCCCAACCCCGCCCGCCTTGCTTCCAGGGCGCAGGCTCCCCTTCTCCTTCCGTCCCTCGCTTCCCTCCCCCTCCCCTTTCCCTCCCCTCCTGCGCGGCGCCTCTAGGACCCCGCGTCCCGCCGCCCCTCCCGCCTCTGTCTCCCGCCTCCCGTCCGTCCGGCTGCGAACTTTTCCCGGGGAGGTGGCCTCCGGGTCCGGGCCTCACAGCACCGCGTCTCCCACACAGAGCTCGCAGGTGCCCAGACGGGCTGCGGAGCAGCGGCCCCCGGCCGGGTGAGTGTGGGACGCAGCGCTGGGAGAGCCGGGAGGGGAGGGGACGTGGCGATGGGGCGCAGAGCCCCGAGGGCGAGCAGGGAGGGGCCTGGAGGGTGAAAGGTGGTCAGAGGATCGCGGGGCGCTGGCAGTCCCCGGGCCCACCCGCACCCCAACCCCGGGCAGCTGAGCCCCAGAACTTGGGTGGCGGCGGCGGGGACAGGGACCCCGCCACGCCCCGCCCCTCGCGCACCGCCCTGCCGCCCGGCCTCTCTGCCCCGGCCTCACCCATTCCTGCCCTGGCGGAGGAGGAGCTCGAGGAGTCCAACGTCTGCTGCGAGCCCAGGACCCAGCAGCCTGCAGGGGGGGATTGGGGTCCAGGGGCAGATCTGGGGCCCCAGGGGCAGACCTGGGGATTCAAGGAGGTGCGGGCTGAGCGGGGTGGGCACGCAGCCCCAGACAGGTGGTCAGCCCCTGTGTTCCCGCAGCCCCGCCCCAGCTTGGAGCTCCAGCTCCCCGCATGCACCTTTCCCGGGGTCCTTCCGACCCTTGAGCCCCCACAGAATGGCGGATGGAGGAGGAAGCCCCTTCCTAGGTCGTAGAGATTTTGTCTACCCGTCCTCACCCCGCGGTAAGGACCAGATCATGCCCCGGAGGGACAGGGAGGGCAGGGCCCCGCTCCAGGGGGCATAACCCCACCCTAGCCCTCTCCCCCCAGGCGACCTGCCCAAGCTTAGCCGTGTTTCTCCACAGACCCCAGTGTCCCTGAGCGGGGTGGCAGCCCGGCCAGGAAAGAAGAGAAGAAGGTACAGGCGGGCACCGGGGTCAGGGTGTGGGGTGGGCCTGAGGCTGTGGGCCCTGCCTGACAGGAAGCCCACTCGCCCTCTCCCCTGCCCAGAGGAAGGCCGCCCGGCTCAAGTTCGACTTCCAGGCACAGTCCCCCAAGTAAGCAGCCTTGTCAAGCTGTTCCCTTCCATGTGGGCAGTGTCTCTGCTGGGGTGCAGGGCAGGGCTCCAGCGGGCACCCCCTGCAGGCTTGGGGGTACCCGGGTTCACTGGGCAGGGCCTGCCTCAGGGAAGGAGGTCAGGAGGTCTCAGCTTGCTGTGCTGTGGCACTCCGGCCTGCAGGGAGCTGACTCTGCAGAAGGGCGACATCGTGTACATCCACAAGGAGGTGGACAAGAACTGGCTGGCGGGGGAGCACTATGGCCGGCTGGGCATCTTCCCTGCGAACTACGTGGAGGTGAGCGGGCGGCTGGGCATCGGCAGCACCCAGGCAGGGCTGGTCCCCGTGCTGAGAGACTTAGGGTGCAGAGCCCAGGGTTCCTGAGGAGCAGTACCTAGAGGAGCAGGCGCCCCCTCTCCTGAGGGGCTCTGCCCTGCAGTCCCAGCCTAGTACTCAGCATTCGCCCGAGTTGCTGAATGAGGGTAGAGCCCAGCCCAGGAGCGGACCTTGTGGCCCTGATCCTTGACTTGAAGCCACCACCCCATCAGCGTCCTAGGCTTTTACCATTCTGAATCCTCTTTCTAAAGCTGTCCTTGAGCCAGGTGTGTAATCCCAGCACTCAGGAGGCTGAGGCAGGCGAAAGTTCGAGTGTACCCTGGACTCATTATGGGTTCAAGGCCAACCTGGACTACATTAGCGGAACTACACCCTGTCTCAAAAAACCAAAAAATAATAAAATAAAGCTGTGCTTTTAAGTGACCCTCATTGTAACTAGCAAGAATTTGAAGTGTACGACAATGTAGAAATCATATGGAAATAGTACTTCAACGGCATTAACCTCCTTTGTTCCCCTCGATGTCTGGGGGCCATAGATTGTCCCCATTTTACAGATGGCATTTCAGAGTTTCAGTGAGATGTTACTAAATAATGCAAAGCTTTCCATTCCAAAGAGACAAGTTCTAGACCTGATAGAGGCCTAAATTAGCATAGGTTATCTTTATTGTTTGTGACTTTAAAATGTAGTGGTGCATACCGATAATCTGAGCAACTCTGGAAAGCCAAGGCAGGAGAATTTCAAGTTCCAGCCCAGCCTGGACAATTTAGCAATACCCTATCTCAGAAAATGAAAAAGGGCAGGGGATATAATGTACTGAAAAGGCCCTAGGTTTAATCCCCAGTGCTGTAAAAAGTAAATGAATAAGTAAATAAACTAAATTATTAGCATAACGTTGCTCATGCTAGTCCCTGATTACACCCCTAATTGTTTTTGTGGCACTAGGGACAGAATCCTGGGCCTCATGCATCTAAGGCAAACATTTAAGCACAAAACCACATCCCTAGCCCCTTTTTATTTTTTATTTTGAGACAGGTTCTTTCTAAGATGATAAGTTGCCCAAGCTGAACTCAAACTTGTGTTACTACTCCTGCCTAAACCTCTCAGAGTGCTGAGATTATAGGCATGGCTTATTATCCTTTTAATGTCTGTAAAACGTGATCTATTTTTCATTTTTGATATTGGCAATTTATATTCTGGCTAGAGATTTTTTTTTAATTTTTAAAATGTTTATTAGTGCATGTTTGTGATACATAATGATTCCATTCCTTGTAGGGCCCATGAATATAACACATTTTAATTCTTTTCTTTTTTTTTTTTTTTTTTGTGGCACCAGGGATTGAACTCACAACCTCGCGCCTGCCAGACAGGCGCTTAAGGCACTGAGCCAAACTCCCAGCCCTGGTTTTTTGAGCCAGGGTTGCACTATGTAGCTCAGGCCAGCCTTGCGCTGGCGTAGTAGCCCAAGCTGGCCTCGAGCTCACAACACTCCGCCTACCTCAGCCTCCCGAGTGCTGGGATTAAAGGTGTGCGCCACCATGCCCGGCTTTTTTTTTTTTTTTTGTATATCTTAATTCTTGATATTTTTTGTCAATTTCACTGATTTCTGCTTCTTTATTATTTCCTACTTTTTGCTTATTTCAGGTTTAATTTGTCCTTTTCTAGCTTAGAGTGCATGGTTAGGTTATTAATTTGAACCTTTCTTCCTAATTAAAACATTCAATGTTTTCAGTTTATCTCTAAGCACTGCTTCAGCTGTGTCTCACAGTGTCGATTTTTTTTCATTCAACTTGAATTATCTCATTTCTTCTGTTACTTCCTGTCTGACCCTCGAGTCAGGCTGTTGTTTAATTGAGGGTCTTGATTTAATAGGCATCCTAAACCTCCCTTGCTAACAGGTTAATTTCTCTGACGCTGAAGTCTCACTGTATACAAGATTCTGTTCCATCAGTTATTTATATCTTGTTCTGTTTATCTTGTTTTGCTTTTTGAGACAGGGTCTTGCTATCTGGTTTAGACTGGCCTTGAATTTACTGTGCAACAAAGGTGGCCTTGAATTTGCTGTAATCTTTCCTGCCTCAGCCTCCCAAGTGCTGGGATACAGGCTTGCACTACCACATCTGGCTCTGTTACTTATATCTTAGTGAAATAGCTGATCAGGATCTTAATTTTTATGAGCAGGGTAGACTGAGAGCTTTGGGACTGGGCACCTGGTGGGGTAGAAAGGGAGGAGCCAACACACTGAACCAAGGGACCCGGGCTTCTCAACAATGGTGAAAGGTGAAGCCCTCAGCTTAGAACAGGCCCCCAGGTCCTCCCTGTGACTCAGTCCTTACTTCTTGCTGCCAGCCAGTTTACATTGGAATTGTTGCTTTTTGTTTGTTTGGGTTTTTTTTGTTTTTGTTTTTTTGCGGTACTGGGAATTGAACTCACAACCTCGCGCCTGCCAGACAGGCACTTAAGCCACAGAGCCAAACTCCCAGCTCTGGTTTTTTGAGGCAGGGTTGCACTGTGTAGCTCAGGCTGGCCTTGCGCTCCCACTGTAGCCCAAGCTGGCGTCAAACTCACAATGCTCCTCCTACCTCAGTCTCCCAAGTGCTGGGATTACAGGCGTGCGCCACCATGCCCGGCTTTTTTTTTTGAGACAGCAGGAATTGAACTCACAACCTCACACCTGTCAGGCAGGCGCTTAAGTCACTGAGCCAAACTCCTGGCCCTAGTTTTTTGAAGTAGGGTCGCACTGTGTAGCTCAGGCCGGCCTTGCGCTCATGTTGTAGCCCAAGCCAGCCTAGAACTCACAGCGTTCCTCCTACCTCAGCCTCCCGAGTGCTGGGATTAAAGGCGTGCGCCACCACGATCGGATTACACTGGAATTAGATGTGCTTCCGCCTTCCCACTTGCCTTTCCCTGCCCCACCGGCGCATGTTCCGTGAACCTCACTGACGTTCCTCCTCCCCGAAGCTGCTGATTCCTGCACCTCCTCTTCCTCCTCCTTGGCATCCTGCACCTCCTCTCCTTTTGGTTTCTTTGAGATAGGCTCTTACTGTGTAGCCCAGGCTCGTCTTGAACTCATGGTGATCTTCCTGCCTTAGCCTCCCGAGTGCTGGGAGTACAGGCATGCCCAGCTAGGACGCCTTCTTGAACTCTGTGCTTCAGCCCCCCTTGGTTTTGGCCACCATCAGGGCTGTGTCTGGTGTCAGTGTTGGAGTCGATGTCTTCCCTTTGGCCAGGGGAGCTCCTGTCCCACCGCCTTCCCTCCAGGGAGGCCTGGGTGTGCCAGGCAGATGCCAGTGCCACATCTGTCTCATGCCTTCTTTCCTGCAGGTGCTGCCTGAAGATGAGGTCCCCAAGCCCATCAAGCCGCCCACCTACCAGGTGGTGGAGCATGGAGATGCCGTGGCCCAGTACACCTTCAAGGGGGACTTGGAGGTGGAGCTGTCCTTCCGCAAGGTGGCCAGGAGTGGCGGGTGGGGTGGGCACAGGGGAAGAAGTAGGGGAAAGAGCAGAGAAAACACTTTTTTATAAAGAGTGAGGTAGGCCGGGCATGGTGGTGCATGCCTATGATCCCAGCATTTGGGAGACTGAGGCAGGAGGATCACTGCAAATTCAAGGCCGGTTTGGCTGCATAGTAAGTTCAAGCCTGGGTTACACAGTGAGTTCAAGGCCAACCTGAACTACATAGTGAAACTATATCTCTAAAAGACAAAAAATAAGTAAATAAATAAAATAGTCAGGTATACCCACCCAAATACAGTATTTCAAATTTCCCCCTCAGTTTCTTGGAACATGTTCCCCATAGTCTAGTCCATTTTTAAGATTGTTACAAACGTCTAGAGTTTTCCTTTTTCAGTGGCATGTTGATAGGTCATGAGGATCATACTCTGTATTTTTATAGGAATAGGTAAAAAATACTAGACTGTGTGCTGTATAGAAAGGGTACTTTATTGGGTTGCGTTGTAATACTGGTAGAACACTTGCCTAGCATGCTCAAGGCTCTGGGTTCGATCCCCAGCTTTGGAAAAGAAAAAAAAAGTATAAAAGAGAGGAGCCTGGCCTGGTGGCACAGCCTGAAATCCTAGCTCTCTGGGAGGCTGAGGCAGGAAGATTGCAAGTTGGAGCCCAGCCTGGGCAATTTAGCAAAGCCCTATCTCAAAATAAAAAATAAGAAAAGGCTTGGGGATGTAGCTCAGTGTAAAGGCCCACAAGAAGCAGGGGATACCTTATCAGACTCCAGACAGATGCATGCGTGTGTGCTGGACATTTTTTTACTATAGATTACTTGAAGGTATTTTGAAAAATGCTGTCCTGGAAAGTAAAGAACTGGTCTCCCAGGGTTTATTGTGGGGGCAGAGTTCATGCGTGCCCTTGGTGAATGCCACCCAGAGGACACAGCCCCAGGGACAGAGGGGAAGCAGTTGGCTGGTCAGGACAGGGCAGGGTGGAGAGGGCAGAGGAAGCCCGCACTCCCCAGGTGGTGGTGGTTCTGCCCCTAACGCAGTCAGCTGCGGGCAGTTGTGCTTTGATGCAGTCCTGTCCCTGCATGGGAGGCAGGCGCTGCTGCTTTCCCAAGCCTGCTGTCCACCTGGCCAGACTTGACACGGGAGGAGAGAAGCTCAGAGAGGATGAGCAGCTCACCCAAGGCCAGGCAGTGGGAACCGGGCAGAGCCGGGCTTGCATCTGCGTGAGGAGCCACGGGCTCCCCTGTAATTGGAACCCTGGAGAGGGGCGGAGCCTGGGCCGGGGAGGAGGGGCGCACTGATCCTCTCTGCCCTCAGGGGGAGCGCATCAGCCTGATCCGCAAGGTGAACGAAAACTGGTATGAGGGGCGCATCCCGGGCACCGGGCGCCAGGGCATCTTCCCCGCCAGCTACGTGCAGGTGTGCCGTGAGCCCCGGCTCCGATTCTGCGACGACGGCCCCCAGCTGCCCGCATCCCCACGCCTAGCCCCCGCTGCCCGTCCGGCCCCGCGCAGCCCGGCCGACCCAGCAGACTGGGGGCGCTCTGCCTCGCCCCGCCGCACCGGCCTCCCCGAGCCCCGGCCCCAGACCCAGGTGAGGAGGCCGGGTCCCACCGCGGGGTTGACACCCACTGGGAGTCCTCCCCAGGCCAGGTTAGAGGCGGGCAGTGACAGAGCCTGGCCGGCTCGGGGAACCCCAGACTCCAGCCTGCCTGCTTCAGGTGGGACCCCAACACCAGCCCAGACCTGGTGGCCTCCAGATGCCACTCTGTCACCATTCACCTGTACCACCTGCCTGCTGTGTAACCTGGAAAGGTGATTTAGCATCTCTGGGTTTGTGTTCTTCCCAGAACGGTGAGGATTCAGGTTCCCACTGTGGAGGACAGATGGATGGGTTTGAACGGAAGGTCACCACAGCCAGTGTAGAGATTGGCACTGTCCCCAGTGCTGTGTGACCCACACAAGCACCTGTTTACCCAGCACCCCTGTCGAGAAGGTGCAGCCCTGTGCAGGGCTCCCAGCGATTCCCAGCACTGTCCATGCTGGCACTCAGAAATCCAGTCACTTAGCTGGGCACAGTGCTAGACACCTGTAATTCACCACTTGGGAAGCTGAGGAAGAAGGATTGCAAGTTTGAGATCCACCTGGACAACTTAGTGAGACCTTGTCTCAAAAAAGGTGGGGAGCCGGGCGTGGTGGCGCACGCCTTTAATCCCAGCACTCGGGAGGCTGAGGTAGGCGGAGCGTTGTGAGTTTGAGGCCGGCTTGGGCTACAACGCAAGCACAAGGCCGGCCTAAGCTACATTGTGCGACCCTGTCTTAAAAAACTAGGACCGGGAGTTTGGCTCAGTGGCTTAAGCACCTGCCTGGTAGGCGAGAGGTTGTGAGTTCGATCCCTGGTGCCACAAAAAAAAGGGGGTGGGGTGGGGGGGCTAGAGCTGTGGTTCAGCATAAAGGCCCTGAGTTTAATCCCAAATACCAGGGGGAAAAAAAAAAGCCAGTCACTTATTCCACCAGGCCTGACTTCCTGGCATCCGTG
This sequence comes from Dasyprocta punctata, assembly GCA_004363535.1. NCBI lineage: Eukaryota > Metazoa > Chordata > Mammalia > Rodentia > Dasyproctidae > Dasyprocta > Dasyprocta punctata. The sequence goes on from RJWM01000249.1 coordinate 136,060, forward strand.
ACAGGGGAAGAGTCCTAGCAGAGCCTGGGCCTAAGGGATTTGTGAGACGGGACCTGGAAGTGTGTAGGATGCACAAGAATGCGGAGGATGCCTTGTTCCATTCTGCTTGACGCTGCGTCCATGTGACCCTTTTTCCTCCTGTGAACCTCCAGAGTCTCGGCACCCCTGGCCCAGCGCTGTCACACCCTCCAGGCCCCAACCACCCCTCAGATACCTCCTCGCTCAGCACCACGCAGATCCACTGGACCCCGTGAGTTACCACCTGAGGGTGCTCGTTCTGGATCAGGGTCCCTGCAGGCAGTGCTGAGGCCTGGCCCCCTCCTGGGGCTTGGGAATGCCTGCTAGGTGACGCTTGTCCTTTGTAGAGCTTTTAACAATCCCGACAGCTCGCTGCACACCACTGACCTAAGGGATTTAGATGCAGGGAGGAGTGCACTGGGGGGACCTGGGGACGTTCCCAGAAAGTGGCAGCTCTTGGTTGAGCCTGAACTTCTGGCCCAGTCTGGGGAAGGGGCAAGGAGAATTCTGGCTACGCTGCGTCCCCTGCAGGTACCGGGCCATGTACCAGTACAGACCACAGAATGAGGACGAGCTGGAGCTTCGCGCAGGGGACCGGGTGGATGTCATGCAGCAGTGTGACGATGGCTGGTTTGTGGGTATGTGGGCTGCGATGGCTGCAGGGCAGGCTGGGAGGGGATCTCAGGGGCCCAGGGGCCTTTGGGTGGACAGCTGCTGCCTGCCAGCCTGACCACAGCCACCTAGCTTCCCACGTGAAACTGGTTGCTCCCCCAAAGCAAGCCTTTCTCTTATCCCTTCATATAGGCCCTGCAGAGGGCCTGGCCCAGGTTCATGGTGGTGCCCCTGCTGCATCCCAGGGCAGCCCCGACACTGCACTAACCCAGGAAGCCTCAGGTGGGCTCTGGCCTGGTTCAGGGTGACCCCCGCTGGGCTTCACGTGGCTGTTTCCCCCAGTGGTGCAGCCCCTGTTCAGGCCTCAGCCTCACGGAGTGGGCCAGGACGGAAGTGAGCAGCAGGAAGCCCTGCCCCTCAACAAGCAGACCTTAGGGCTCAAAGAGTTAGGGGGTGCCTGGGCAGGATGGCTACAGAGACACCCTGGACATGGCATCTTGTCCTTTCTGTTCTAAATCCCAGCACTTCAATGCCAGCCACATTTCTAATAGGTGATTTTTGATTCTTGAGGCAGGGTCTCGCTGTATAGTTCAGGCTGGCCTTAAATTTGTGGCAGCCCTTCTGCCTCAGCTTCCCTAGTTAGTGCTGGACTCTCAGGCATGTACCATTACAGCTAGGCACACAAGTGATAGTTAAGCAGTAACTCGTTAATAGTCCTTACTTCCAGGGTGAGGGATGCATTCTAATTTTACTTTCACATTTTTGCTTTTGAATTTTTTTCTACTGCTGCTAAAGCTTTGCAAATCTCTACAGACTCTTGCGCCACATGCCCCAGCCCTCAGAGGCACGGTGCATGTCAACTCCCACAGAGTGATAGCCGCTGGCCACTTCAGCTGCTCAAATGTACACAAGTTAAAGTGAAAGAAAATAAAAGGCTCTACCCCTGCATTGCACTAGCATGTTTCAAGTACACTACACACATAGCCGGTGGTCATCAGTCTGAACCAGGCAGGGCAGGCTTCCTGGAGGAAGTGGGTGGAAGGTCTGGATGGGCAGAGGAAGGATTTGGGGAGGCCAAAGGGAAAGGAGGGCCCTCTGGGTGGGGCTTGGCATCAGCAAGGGCTTCTCGGGGCAGAAGTCAGGGCAACAGCCAGGGAGGAGGTCCAGGGCCTCCCGCGCACCCCAGGCTCACGTCTTTCCACATTTCTGGACTTCTAGCCGTTCCGTCCTTCTCCCAGAAAACGGGGTTCCTTGCGTCTGCCGCGGACAGAGCTCTGTCTGCAGGCCCCACTCTCCCCCTCAGCGGCAGTGGTTTGGGGCTGTTCACATGGCTTTCTCTTAGGCTTCACCCACCCTTCTCTGGAATGAGGACGTCACGCTAGCCCAGTGAGGTGCCTGCTGGCAAAGGTTCTGTGATTCATCCTCCTGCTTTCTGGCTTTCATAAAGAAAGGTGGAGATGTGGGTGTGGTGGCGCATGCCCGGAATCTCAACCCTCAGTAGGCTGAGGCAGGCGATGACTTGAGTTTCAGGTCAGCCTTTGCTTGGTACATAGTTCATGGCCAGCCTGAACCTCGGTGCAAAATCATATCTCAAAAAAAAAAGGAATAAAAGGAGGAGGAGGGTGGAGTGATTTAGTGCTGTGTGCAGTTGTACACATTTGCTGCGAGCTCTCATTTGATTATGGAATTTGGAAAGCGTAGCTTTGCCTAGCTAAGTTGCTGCCACCAGGGGGCGGGGGTGAGGAAAGCAAATCGAGTCTCCCCTCGTGGGAACCAGGCTCCACCTGCAGTTCTGGGCCAGGCCAGCAGGCGGCGACGGCAACACTGCCCCCCATTCGTGGTTCAGTCTGTGGGAAATGTTCTTTCTTGTCTTTCAGGTGTCTCCCGGAGGACCCAGAAATTTGGGACATTTCCTGGAAATTATGTCGCTCCGGTGTGAATGGTCTCCATGGCAACATGGAGCCAGCCAGGATGGGGCGGGGAGCGGTAGCACATGGTGGGGGGAGCAAGACCCCAACATCCTCCTCCTCCAAGACCTACCCTGCCCCCATCTGCGGAGACCCCAGCAGCCTTTGCTCCAAGCCTCTTCAGAGCCCCCTGGACTGATTCCCACCCGCAACTCGCAGGCATCTGACAGGCCCTCCGCCTTCTCCCCCTCCCCAAATACAGAGGTCTGCTTTGAAGTGGAGACTGTTTCCAGGCCTTATTGAGACCAGACCCCTGTCCCCACGCCCAGCCCCTGCCCGCCATGCACACCCTGTAACAGGGACGGCTCCCAGCTTCACCCCCGTGGGGTTCCTCTAACTAGCACCAGCCTCCTGACCTGATGGAGACCAAAGGCCGCCGGTGCCTGGAGGGGCCTCCCGCTGGCCTGCCGGGGCTGGGAGCGAGTGGGGACAGATGCAGCGTCCTTGTAGCCTCCAGGGCCGCCTTTTCCCAGCAGCCCCCGGGCCTGTTCCAGAGGGCTCACAGTGGGACGGTTTGCTGTCCCTGCCACCCAGATCTCCCCCAGCATCCTCACTCCTTCTGGACAAGAACAGAAAATAAACCTGGGTACCAGAGCCTGGCCCCCGAGTCCTGTTCCTCCTGCTGAGCGCCGTGGGGCTCTCCCGCGGTGGGCTGCACAGTCAGGTCGGACGGGTTGTGTTCATGCGAGGGGAGGCTGGGAAAGCCCCACAGCAATCTCCAAGATCTCAGCCCTCGGGTGCAGGTGAGTAGAGTAGCCCCGGGACCGGGTAGCCGTCAGACCAGAAGTGCTGAGTGGACGTCACAGGGCCAGGAGAAAACCAGAGCTGCAGGACCTGAGTGTGGCCTTGTTTGCAGGCTGTTTTGGAGCTGCCACTGTGGGTTTGTTAGACTAGATGACATTTCTAACTATTCCACTGCTAATGTTTTCCTTCTGTGCACTGCATTTCCACACTGAACCTCGTACGCTTGTTTATTTTCTTCTCAGGACTCAAGTTTTTGAGCAATCGATTGCAGCAAGCCGGGAGTGGCGGGGCCCAGCTAGCCAAAGCAGCGCTGCTCCCCTGAAGTTTTAGAGCCATGGGTCTGGTAGCTTCTGGGGGACATCAGGGATGGGACCGTCCTGGGCTGACTGCTCTTCCAAGATGGGAAACCCCCATCCCTGGGCTGCTGTGGAGAGACACCAAAAACGTGTGCTCCCTACAGCAGACATGAGCAGCTGCATAGGCTTGCATTTGACAAAAGGAGCAAGTGAGGCCTGAGAAATTCAGGGTCTGAGTCACATGGTTATTCAGGGCTGGGCTTGGATCCACCTTGCTGTGTGCACTCTGCCCAGTGCCACACGGAGCTTGTCCAGCTCACTTGAGGTCTGCATGGGCCACCGGAGGGGCCTGTAGGGTGGCACTGCCCCAGGCAGGTGTGGAGAGCTGGTGGCTGCCGTGAAGGGCGGTGGTACCTGGTCCTGTCAGGACAGAGGGAGCACCTGGCCCACAGGGCGGTGGCCTGGCCCCAGCAGGTTCCTTGAGCCTGGGTGCGCCCTGGCCCCCGTGGAGGTTGAACAGCGGCTTGCAGAACGAGACCTACGTGCCCCACTTCATCTCCTCCACCCCACACGCCACAGGGGCAGGTCCAGGCTGTCCTCAGCGGAAATGACCACTCCTCAGGACCCACTGGCCTGGCCGGGATCCTCCACCCTAGCTCCATCCACATAAAATGCATCAGAGTCAGGGCTGCTTTTCCCTGGGCAGATACAGAGTCCACACCCTGGCTCTGATGCGACCCTGGAACTTCTCATGTAGCAAGCAAACCCTGCGCTGGGGCTGCCTGCCAGACCCATTCTGTGCTAGGCCTGGCCTAGCATGAGGGGCAGGGGAAGAGAGGGTCAAGGCCCCAAGGGATAGCTCACCCATCAGGGAGGTAGGGAGAAGGACTCGTACCCAGGGGCACAGGGTTGTTTAGGGAGGAACAGGTCTCTTCTGTGTCATGGAGTCCTGTGACCTGGGTCAGCTGATCTGCCTTTGTGGAGGCTTCGGTAAATACATGGCTCACGGAGCACGGAACCCTGAGGATGGGCCTGGAGATCCTTCCAGGGCCTGTCCAGGGCCTGCAGGAGGAGGGTCCCTCTGAGGGCTGCCCAGCAATTCCTGGCACACAGTGGCTACTGAGTATTTGTAAAGTGTGCTATGGTGATGTAATCCCAGCACTCAGAAGGCTGAGGCAAGAGAATCACAAGTTTGAGGCCAGCTTGGATTATGTAGAGAGACCCTGCCTCAAAAAACTGAATAAAAATAAAATCACACTTATCTGTGTCTGGAGGCTGAGGCAAGAGGTTTGCCATGAGTTCAAGACTAGCCTGGGTTACAGGATGAATTCAAGGCCAGCCTGAACTACACAGTGAGACCCAGTCTCAAAATAAATATTTGTGGGATGAATATTGTTGGGATGACTGGATGAGCAGGGGTCTTCCACCACCCCCAGCTGTGGCAGGCACTCATTCCCACTTCTGTGATCCTTGGACTTTGCCTGTGTGGGAGTGATGTGCACAATAGGAGGGCACCTATGCACTACTGCCTAGGGAAATCGAGGCCTTAAAGCTGTGAACATTGCCCGCGGTCGGTCACGCAGTGAGAGGCAGATGTGGCGAGTGTCCAGCTCTGCATCCCTGAGGCTGAGCTTGCCCTACCTGTGGCTTCCTGCTCCCTCAAGGGGCTTCCAGGGACCCGGCATGGCTCAGCGGTAGTGTGTGCTGAGTATGCATGAGGCCCTTGGTTCAATTCCCAGAACCCCCTACCCCCAAAAAAACAAGGCAGTAGAGCAGGTGCCTCTGGCGAAGTGACCCTCCAGGAGGCTCGGCCTGAGAGCGAAGAGCAGTTTACTTCCCATTCCCCGGACCAAGGTCGCAGGAGGTGGGGCCAGGGAGGTGACCAGGGACAGCGGCTGAAGGTGTGGGGAGGAGATGAGAGGTGGTGAGGAGGGTGCTCAGGGCGCTCCTCCCCGAGGACCTCGCCAGCAGTGACTCACACCTGAGCCAGGCAGCTTCCAGCTGTGTTTGCAGATGCGCACGGGAGACTCGGGAGGTGGCTGGCTGGGCCCTGAGCTCCCCAGGGTGAGGGTTGCCAGGTATGGCTCTCGGGAACCACTGGGCACCTGGGCCCCCTGCCCGGCTGTCCTGCCTGACTCCCGGAGCCTGAGCACCAGGTGGAGAGGAAGGCGCGGCCCAGGCCACTGGTGATTGTTGGCTGGGGCTTCCTCCAGCGCGACTCCAGGCAGGGCTGCCTGGAGCCGGGCGTCACCCTTCACCTCCTCCCGACCCGGCGGCCGCTGGGCTCACAGGGAAAACTGCTCGCGGGCATCTCCGGCAGGACGCCGGCCGCTGCGGAGACAGAGCCCGGCGGGCCGCGCCAAGCCAGCCGACCGGCGTCCGGGAAAGGGATGGTGGGGGCGGAGGGGTGGCGCTGGTTTGGAATTCGTGGGTGCGAGACCGCACCGGAGGGGGTGGAGGAACCCGGCGGACCGCAGACCGACCCAGCCAGCGCTGCCTACCCCGGGCCCGGGGTGCGGGGCCCAGGCTCCCATGAGAGTGGGGTGCTCGGCGGCCTGGGGAGGGGCCGGGGCGGGGCGCTAACCCTTGAGCAGCTGCTCTGCGCTCCGAGCGGCGCGCGGGACGCGGGCTCCTCGCCTGTCACCGGTCTCCTCGCGGGGCCAGGTGGCAGCGCGGGACCCGGAGGCGCGGAGGCGGCGGCTTCCCGGGCCAGGGGCGCGGCAGGGGCGGCCCCGGATCACAGGGGCGGAGCAGGTCCCAGAGCCCCGGGCGCGCTCTCCCGAGAGTCGGGCAGACGGCGGCGAAGGCTGGCGCGGCGGTCCTCGCCGTCCCTTCCTGGCTCCCTCTTCGCCTCGCTCCTGGCCCGGCCGCCCAGCGCGACAGGTGAGCGGAGCCAGGTGAGCGCACGCCCACCCGCGCGCCCCGCAGCCCGCTCCCCCTGACAGCCGCTGGCCCCGCACAGCTGCTCGGCCGCGACCCCGGCTCCCGGACTTTCCCCACCCCTGGCCCCGGGTCCGGTCCACGGAGCTACATTGACCTCCGAGCTGAAAAGGCTCCAGAACTGGGAGAGCCGGGCCGACAGGGCTGGGCTCCTCCCCGCGCGCCTGCCTGCAGCTCGGAGTCCACCGGCCGGCTCAAAGGTCTGGGAAATCTCAGGGCGATTGCGTCTCCAGCGCCCAGCCTGGGGACCCGAGGAGGGGCAGAGGCCAGGCCTGGGTGAAAGGGGAAGCCAGTTGGCTGGGGTGGAACGGGAGGGACAGATCCGCTGGCCTGAGAGTCCTCTCTCTCCCTGATGTTCTTGAGCGATTGGGCAGTACTCTCTCCAGACTTAAGTGAGGTCTCTGGATCTCCCCTGGGCAGCCCCAGGATGGGTGCTGGGCTGGGTGGTGCCCAGCCTGGCATTGCAGCTTCCTGCCAGGGTTGGCTCCTGGCTCCAGATCTCAAGGCTCAGGAAATCCCACAAGGGCCTGGTCTGCACGGACACTCCCGTGCCCAGCAGAGGGGGCAGTAGATAGGAGGCTGTGGCCCCAGCTGGCAGACAGCATCGGGCAGTTCGCCCTGCAGGTCCGTGCCAGGGGTGGTTGTGCTCTGCCTGGCAGATGAAGCCGGGGCTGTTCAGAGGGCAGCAGTCCCTGGGGAGGTGGAAGCTGGGTCTTGTCCATCTGAACCGCGTTATCAGGGTTGGGCAGGCGGCCAGCAGGCCCCTCTGAAGACTTTGGCCTGAGCCCAGCCAGCCCCCAGTAATGGCCAGCTTTCGACATAGTCTGGCGAGGCCAACTCTGTCCCTCACCATCCCTCCTGTGCCAGGGCCCTGCAGTCCCTGGCCCACCCGCCTGCCCTCCCCCAGAGTGGGGAGGAAGTACCTTGTGCTGTCAGTTTTGGGGACAGGAAGCAAACACCAGACAGACTTACATAGCCCTGCTGGTGGAGGAGGGGGGAGGGAGGAAATGTGGGTCTCTGCCTCCCCTTGGCTCCCCTGCCCACCCATCACCAGCAAGCCCCTGTCCCGTAGCGGGACAGCTGCCTGTCCAGCTGAAGCCCACGGGGCAGGGAACTCAGAGTCATGGCTTCCCAGAGTGGGGGGAAGTGAAACTCAGGGGTGAGGAGGGCGGGACTTAGTCACTTCCTCTACCCACCCTAGGCACCCCCAGCCCTGCCGTGCTGCCCCGGGGACCTATCACTCACTTTCCTCTTTTGCCTCTGGCTAGGCTGGCCGCAGCCCACCTCCTGACCCTCTCCTCTTCCTCAGGTATGGTGCTGACTGTGGACGTGGTGGGGCCAGCGCCCTGGGGCTTCCGCATCACTGGGGGCAGGGATTTCCACACGCCCATCATGGTGACCAAGGTAAGGGCTGGTTCCCGGGTAGCAGGCACTACCCTGAAAGTCAGGCCTACCCCGTCCACCTGGGTCCCTGCCGGTGCCATTGGTGTTTGGTTCTGGAGCCCGATGTCTGTGGCTGGCAGTGCCGCTGGGTTATGTGTGTGGGACCTGTTGTGTGGGATGTGGGGGACACTTTAGCAACGGGCTTTCAGGCGGTGGAAGGAGATAGGCCCAGGTCGGCCTCCCCTTTCCTCCCGGGTTACTAACCCACTCCTGCTGGCAGCCATTTTGGGTGGGCACAGCCTCGGCGCGCCTGGGAGTGCTGGGCTGTGTCCTCCCGCTGGCCCAGGCCAGGGTGCAGTGTGCAGGTAACCACAGGCAAGGCGTGATTTGCATGGGCAAGACTCTCTTTCCAAAAGTATTTCCCAGCTCAGGTCCTGAAAGCCTGCCATCATGTGTCCTGTGGGTGGCCTCCCTTAGCCAGCCGGGGTCTGGGGGGTGCTACCTCTGGGGCTTTGGGAGGGGACCAGCTGGTTAGCTCGCAGACACCGTAGCCAGATGGGGACATCAGAGGCTCAGCAGAGTCTTTGTGTTTCTTGGGCGCCCTCCCTGTGTGTCCCAGCATGGGGACCGGAGGCTCATTGGTCCTCATCCTTGCAGGTAAATGAGCGGGGCAAGGCTGAGGCTGCTGACCTCCGGCCTGGTGACATCATTGTGGCCATCAATGGGGAGAGTGCGGAGGGCATGCTTCACGCTGAGGCCCAGAGCAAGATCCGCCAGAGTGCATCCCCGCTGCGACTGCAGCTGGACAGGTAGGCCTGCCCTGCCACCGCCACCGCCACTGCCACCGCCCCACCCTGGCCTCCCTGGGCTCCTCTGGCGCATCTCTGACCAGGTCCCAGATCTGGGCCTGCCTCAGAGGAAGTGGGAAGCAGGGTAAGCCGAAGGGTGTCCCTGTGGCCAGCTGGGTGAAGGTGGGCGCCAGGCTGGGCGTGCAGCCACAGGCTGGGTAAGGCGAGCTGGCACCAGCCACCTGGAAGCCCGGGTCTGACTGGTTCCCAAGAGTGTGCAGAGTACAGGGTGTGGGCATGAAGTGGGTTGAAGAGGGGAAGCTTCTGGGCAAGGTGTTCTCTGGGCTGGGCCTCCAGGACCCCTTCCTGTAAGAGGCAGTGGGGGAGGAATTTGGGGGCTCACTGCAGCCAGAGTTCATTCATTCTTCCCCATCACCACTCTGAACCCTGAGTGAAGGCAAATGCTGGGCTTATGAGGTTTGAGCCTTGATGCCAGGGTTGTGGGGGTAACAGGTGACTCCCCAGGGTGGGGCATTACAGTGAGTCACTGCCCAGGCACGCTGGGGGATCCTCCAGTCGGGAGAGCCCTCTGGGTGGCCTGGGACCTGAGTCAGATGCCTCCTACCTCTCGGCCACCGCCCTCGCCAGGCCCTGCCCCCACGCTGCTCCTCACCTGGGGGCCCTGCCTGAGGTCTGCAGAGGCGCCTCCCTGCGGGCACTGCCTCCCTTTGAGCCAGTCTGGGAGTCTGCAGGAGTGCGACGGTGAGGAGGAGGGTGCAGAGGGGCTCATGGGAACGCGACCAGGACCTGTAAGGGTACAGTGTGCGCAGGGAGGGACAAGCAGTAGCTGACACCTTTACTTCCTCCCAGGTCCCTCCGGGGGGACCCGCCACTGACCCTGGGGCTCCAACTTCACCCCAACTCCACCCTGCGAGCCAAGGTCTCCTCCTTTCTCTGTTGAATCCAGTCCTCTGCCTGCACCCCCTTGTCAGCTCCCCTGGCTCTGACCTGTGCCCTCCCCAGGGTGGCAGAGGGGGCGAGCTGTCCAGGAGCAGCGTGCGGGCAGTGGCAGTGTGGTGGGGACAGGCGCTGGTGCCACCCGTCTAACAGGGAGGGACACTGGGGAGGGCTTTCTGGCGACAGTGGCCCAGCTGTCAGGGATGAGCCTGTGGGTGGGAGGAAGCGGGTGTCTGGCCCAGGTACTGACGAGCCGGCGGCATTGGGCATCTCCTTTTCCCTCTCTGGACTTCAGTTTTCGTTCCCACAGGTTAAAATCTAAAGGATTATTTATACAAGATCAGCCAACTTCCCCAACAGTGATCCACAAAGTCTAGATGAAATGGGAAAAGAAGGGAAGGGGATAACAGCAGGAATTTGTAATCAAATTGACTTATGAAACTTGTTGTTGAAATTATGATTATGAAATTATGTCTCTTGTTTCGGCCCTGATTTTTCCTTTTTTTGTTTTTTCTTTTTCGGTACTGGGAATTGAACCCAAGACCTTCACATTGAGCTACATCCCCACCCATTTTTATTTTTATTTTGAGGCAGGATCTTGCTAAGTCATTAAATTACCCAGGTTGGGCTCAAACTTACCATCCCCCCTGCCTCAGCCTTCCAGAGTGCTGTAATTACAGGTGCGCTTACCGGTAATCCCAGTACTCAAGAGGCTGAGGCAGGGAGATCCTCATGGGTTTGAGGTCAACCTGGGCCCCACACAAAAAAGATCAAGTTGACGCTGCAACACGTGCTGGGTGGTTCGTTAGTCTTGAGAGCCAGGTCTGTGGTGAAGGGGTTGGGGGGCTGGGCCCGGTGTGACACTCCTCTCCTCTCCTCTGTGCCCCTCAGGTCTCCGGCTGCCTCTCCAGGGCAGAGCAACAGCGACGGCTCCTTGGAAGTGCTGGCCACTCGCTTCCAGGTAAGCTGATGCCACCAGCGGGGAGCCCGGAGCCCCGCCACGCTGCGGGAGGCGGCTGGCCTGGCTCTTACCGCTGCCCTCTCTCCACAGGGCTCCCTGAGGACCCGTCCTGAGAGCCAGTCCTCCCTGTGGTCCTCCTACTCCAGCCCAGCCTCCCTCAGCCCCCGGCCGGGCAGCCCCTTCACCCCGCCCCCCAGCAGCCCTCTGGGCATCGCGGGAGAGGCCCCCATTGGCCACAGGTGAGCAGCGCTGGCCCCTGACCTGGCGCCCCCCAGACTCGCTGAGCCTCAGCTGTGAGCAGAGGAGCCTGGCGGGCCGCCCGCGTCATCCATCACCCGGTCACTCGCGCTTTCAGCTTCCAGAGCCTGACCCACTCGGCCGCCCTCTCCAGCGCCGCCGCGGACCGCCTGTCCTGCCTGTCCCCCGGGAGCCGCCCCGCAGGCCGACAGGTGAGGCTCCCATGTCACGGGCTGGGACGCCGGTGGTCGCTGGGGCAGCAGGCAGCTGGTGCCACCTGTGGGGCCATCTCCTAGCGACAGGCCAGTGCGGGGGGGCTCCTTCCGGGCCGCCTCCTCCCTGCCGGCTCCTCCCTGCCCCAGTGTTTCTCTTGGGCTGGGACTGACATAGTTTTGCTGATGATCCCCTCTGGGCTCTGGCCGCGTCTCTCGCACACATTCCTCCGCATCGGAGCCCCGGACTCCCATCCCCGGCCCTCTGTCCCTGCGAGCCCCCAAAGGACTGCGGGACAGCCCTCAGCTGCCCTGGGCTCGTTCATCCTTCTGTCCCCCTGCTCTGCTGGGCCCTGATCCACCCAGGTCCCTAGGTCCACTGGTGACAGCCTAACCCGGGTGGCATTTCTCCTCCCCAAGGACAGGGGTGAGAGGGTGAGGGAGAGGCAGCCAGCAGCCCTGACCACAGCTGGTGGGGGCGTGTCCAGCCTTTGGGGCGCAGGGGATGAGGCCCAGCTGCTGGAATCTCACCTCGGGTTGGTTCTGCATTCCAGGGAGCAGAGCATTTTGGGGGTGATTAGGGGAGGGGATGAGGGATGGGTGGGTTCTAGAGAAGGGTGGGGCTGGATCTTGGGGGGTGCTGCACAGTGGGGGCTCCCTGGGGACCAGCGGGGTGGGCATCATGGCCACTCTGCAGTGTGCTTCATGAGATACCTGTCTTTAATCATGTAGGATGCAGTTGTCAGATAAGTCGAACATGTGAAATGATTTTGGAGCAATTAAGCCCTAGCAGTGTGGTACTAATTACAAAAGCAGGAAGCCTTCCGGGAGGGGAGAGAGAGAAACGTGGGCCAGGGGGGCCTGAGAAGGCTTCCTCAGGAATTTTGCTGGCCACAGAGGGCAGAAGGGGCGGGGTTCAGAGGAGAGCAATGGGCGGTGGGGGAGGGGGATCTCAGTCTGGGTGAGGCCTGTAAGATTTGAACTGGGGGTCCTGAGTTGTGGTCCCAGACAGGCTGGGAGTGAATTTGGCCTTGAGCTAGAGGTCAAGCGCATCCTGTGCCCTCCTACCTGCCTTCTTCCAGCCCCATGAGGGTTGCTGTCTCACGGGGTACTCCAGGAAGAGTTCCCATCCCCTGCAAGGGGGGATATAGATGGTACAGGGAGTGGTTTGTTTGTTTGTTTTGGAGACAGGGACTTGCTATGCTGTTCAGGCTGACCTTAAATTCACTATGGAGCCCAGGCTGACCTCAAACTCACAGCAATCCTCCTGACTCAGTCTCCCAAGTGCTGGGATTATAAACATGCACCACCATGCCTGATGGTTCTTAAACTATCAACATCTGGGAACCTGTTAGAAATGCAGGTTCTCAGGCCCCAGTCAAACCTGCTGAAAGGGGTGTGGGGTGTCGGGCAGCAGTCGGTGTTTGAACAGGCCCACTTGAAGGGCAACCTGGGTTGGGTGCCTGGATATGCCATTCGGTCCCACCTCTGCTGGGAGGCTGGGCTAGGCCCCCCTTCCACTCCCCAGCGACAGACCAGACGGGTGCGGAGTTCCCTCCTCTGACCCTGAGGACCTTTGTCATTCCACTGGCAAATATTCATGGGACAGCTGCTTCGTGTCTGGCACCCTTTGGGCTCTAGGGATGCATTTGTGGAAAAACAGAGGAGTTCCTAGCCCCGAGGGGTGTGGGATGGGTGTGGGGGACACGGGGTCTCGTGTCCCTCTTGCAAGCCACTGAGCTTTAGTCTCTTAGAGGCACGAAGGCCGTGAGAAAGAAGCACATTTGACATTCGATCTGATTAATTTCCTGGTGTCCCCACAACCCTCAACCCCCATCCTGCGGCCCCATTCACTGCCCCACTCCCCACAGCACCCCAGGTTCCTTGGTTGGGTGCCGGCTGCAGACTGCTCTTGAAGGGCAGAGAAGGGGCACCTCCTGCACTTGGAGATGAAGGGTCCGTTCTTTGCCCAAGCCGCCTGGGAGGCGGGCAGGGAGGGAGGGAAGGAGGTGAAAGCAGTCGCTCTCCCAGTGAGGGTTTCGAGCCTCGCTCCAGGAAGAGCTTCGGGCTGGAGTGGCAGAGGTGCCTGGCTCTGCTGTGGGCTTCTGGCTGGCTGAGGCCCAGACAGCCCAGGATGCAGGATGCTACTAGCCCTCTGGTGCCCTCTGGGAGTTGTTCTGCTGGGCAAGCATGTGCCTCTCCCTCTTTTTTTTTTTTTTTTTTTTTTTGGCGGCACACGGCATTGAACTCACAACCTCGCACCTGCCAGACAGGCGCTTAGGCCACTGAGCCAAACTCCCGGCCCTAGTTTTTTTTTTTTTTTTTTTTTTTTTTCGGCACCGGGGATTGAACTCACAACCTCGCGCCTGCCAGGGCAGGCGCTTAAGGCACTGAGCCAAACTCCCGGCCCTGGTTTTTTTTTTGAGGCAGGGTCGCACTATGTAGCTCAGGCCAGCCTTGCGCTCGCGTTGTAGCCCAAGCCGGCCTCGAACTCACAACACTCCACCTACCTCAGCCTCCCGAGTGCTGGGATTAAAGGCGAGCGCCACCATGCCCGGCTGCCTCTCCCTCTTATCGGGATGAGGACTTAGCTCCCCACAGGAGCCGGGCTGGGTGTCAGCCCTCCTTGTTCCCTGGGCATGTGCCCTGCACAGAGCGCGTGCTGACCCACCTGGAGATGTGACACTGTTCTTTCTTGTGGTACTGGGGATGGAGCACAGGACCTTCAGTGTGGGAGGCAAGCACTTCCCCAGCCTGTGACAGGGCTCTGGAAGACCTGAGGGAGCTATCTCCCAGTCTTTCAGTTGATAGCACAGCACTCCATGGCCATCCAGGTGCTTGGACACAGTCCAGCTCTGCCTCTGACACCACAGGTGGCCTGAACAAGCCACTGTGCCCTCCTGACCCTGGGCCCCTTACCTGGAGGGACTTGTGCCACGGGACGCCAGGAGTGCAGGGGTGATGGGGTGAGCCCTGCTGGGCAGGACTGGTGGCTGAGGTCTTGGGATTCATCTCGAAATTCCAAAGTTTCCACTTTTGGCTGAAGGAGGTGTGTAGTTCTTCATTTGAAACCACAGTTCATCCATGAACTTAAGTTTTGGTTTTTGGTGGCACTGGGGATTGAGCCCAGGGCCTTCAGGCTGAAGTATATGCTCAGCTTCTTCAAAAGTTTAATTAATTAATTTATTTATTTTTGAGCTGGGTATAGTGTCACATGCCTGTAATCCTAGCAGTCAGGAGACTGAGCAGGAGGAACACGATGAGTTTGAGACCAGCCTGGGCTATGTAGTTAGTCATAGTGAGTTCAAGGTCAGCCTCAAAGTGAGACCCTGGTATAATATTTTTTTTTAAGGCAGGGTCTAGGACCAGGGATGTGGTTCAGTAGTGCAGTGCCTGCCAAGCAAGTGTGAGGCCCTGAGTTCAATTTCTGGTACAAAAAAGAAAACAGAAAGGCAGAGAGAGAGAGGCAGAGAGACAGAGAGGCAGAGATACTGGACAGAGACAGATAAACAGACACACACACACACACACACAGAGACAAGGTCTCACTCAGTTAAGTTGCTGAATTGCCCAGGTTGGGCTGGGACCTGGGATCCTCTTGCCTCAGCCTCCCCAAGTGCTAGGATTGCAGGTGTACAGCCACCATGCTGGGGCTCCTCACTTAGAGGAGTTAGGGTAAGAAGGGCACTTGAAAGGGAACTGGCCTCCACCATGAATCAGATTCGCAATTGGGTTGAAAAGCGAGATTTCCACTTGGAGAGCAAACGCCACAGCCCAAGATGACAGCACCCCTGGGGCCAGGGTGTGGGTTTCCCAGAGCCCAAGCCGTCAGAGCCGGGGCGAAGGGAGAGGACAGCCCAGGGTTGTCGGGCTAGGGGAGCAGCGGGGCTGGTGCAGAGCCCCACGCTTCCTTCACCCACGGGCTGCGCGCTGCAGGGCGGCCGCCTGCTCCTTCCGCCCTGCATCTCCATGGACGGAGCCCGGCCCAGTGCGCACCTCTGTGAGGACGTGTAGCAACGACCTGGCGGAGGGGAGCTGGTCTCCAGCATCCTCCACCTGCCCCCTTGCCCAGGCCCCTGGCAGAGCTCCTGTAGCAGGGTGCGGCCTCGTTCCCTTCCGGACCCGCATCCCTGGGGCTCTGAGCTCTGAGCACAGGACTGCGGGCCTGGGGGCAGCGAGGGTTGCACGCCCCCTGGCGGGAGCCCGGGAAACAGTGCCTGCCCGCGGCCCTGGGCCGGGCCGCCGCCGACTCCTCCCCGCTGCCTTCCTCCCACAGGCCGGCCTGGGCCGCCAGGGCAACTCGGCCGTGCGGGCGCTGCCCCCGCGGAGCTCCAGCCCCAGGATCAGGTACCAGCGGGGCCTACGGGTGGGGGTGCGGGAGGCCCCTGAAAGGCCTGGGGCGGGCGCGGGCGGGGCCCTGGGCTTCCCGAGGGATGGGTCCCCGCCCTCCAAGCCCAGGGTCGGGGGCGCCCCACGCTCTTCTCCCCGCTTGCGCGTCTGGCTCGGGACCCTCATCCCGGCGGCCCCACCCTGCAGCAGCCCCAACTCGGAAGCCGGGAGCCTCCTGCTGGAAGAGGACTCGGAAGTGTTCAAGATGCTGCAGGAAAACCGCGAGGGGCGGGCGGCCCCGCGCCAGTCCAGCTCCTTTCGGCTCCTGCAGGAAGCCCTGGAGGCCGAGGAGAGAGGTGAGGCCGGGATCCGGAAAGGAGGCTCGGGGCAAGGGTGTTTCTTAAGTGCCAGCGACCACGCTGTCCGTCCTGGAGCAGCTTCCAGTCTGCTCAGGGGTACGACGTGCACACCCAGAAGGTGGCTGGCAACTTTGGCTGGCACCAAGACAGCACCCAGGAAGGGAAGGGACCTGGGAGGAGGGGGGAATCTAATTGGGCCCTGAAATAAGATCCACACTTAAGCGAATGGCCTTAAAATTGGGCCGGGAGTGCCGAGGAACAGGAACGTGGCAGCCAGCAGGCTTTTGGGTGTGGGCACCAGAGGCCAGCCTGGCCAGGGCTTCGGGGACCAGGCCAAGGAGACCCCTGACCCAGCAGTGTAGTTTAGACCTCCCGCTGGGTAAGAAGCCATGGTTAGCAATGCAGGCCACGTGTGACCACAGTTATTCATTCCACAAACACGGATGTGCCTGTTGATGGAGCAGAAGCATGAAGCATACCTAGGGAGGGAAGGCGAGGAACCCTATTGGGGCAGACAGGCCTGGCCGGCTCCCTGCTGTGGGAAGCAGGATATTCCTTGAGCTGCCAAGAGCAGCAGAAAGGCCAGACAGGGGAGAGAGCGAAGTGGCACAAGGGCCAGGGCAGTGGTTCATGGCTCACATGCAGTGGCACATATAAAAGCCCTTTGAAGACTGGACAAAGGCGCTGGGGTGCTGTGACCACCCAGGGTTGTTTTCTGTTGGTGCCATCGTGCCTGGGTTACAAGTGCCCATCACCCATGCCCGCTGGGACCGCAGAGGTCTGTGTCTGAGTGGACCTTCTTCGACCAGTCTGAGCGGCCCAGGAAGAGCCATCGTGCCTGACAGCGGCTGAGGGTGGCTGAGCTTGGCTGTATCTGTCTCCCACTCGCCCAGGTGGCACGCCCGCCGTTGTGCCCAGCTCACTGAGCCCCCAGTCCTCCCTGCCCACGTCCAGGGCCCTCGCCACCCCACCCAAGCTCCACACCTGCGAGAAGTGCGGCACCAGCATTGCGTGAGTGCGGGGGGCCAGGGACAGGACATGGGCAGGGTGCCCTCTGGCAGGGATGGGCGGGGACCCGCACGGACCCTGGAGGCTGTGCAGGGCAGCTGGGGGTTGGGCTGTTTGCAGCCTTCCAATGAATGCCTGGCTGGCGCTTCCTGGCCACCTCCTCCTCCCCTCCTCCCCTCCTCCCCACTTCCGCTCCTCTCCCCAGAGGAATGAGAAATTCTGCTGCTTGAGGTTTCCCCTCTGCAACCTCCAGGCCTCCCAAATCTGCCCCTAGACAAGGCCCCTCCGGGAGCATCTCCCTCCTCCCCTCCCTTGGCGCGTGAAGCAGGCTAGTTTTCCAGGGTAGGTTTGTTCTCAGTGGGTGGCAGCAGAGTGGGCGTGGTCTCTGCAAGATCACTTCTCTCCTCTGGTAAATATCAAGGGTCAGGTGAACTTACTGTAGGGCAAACCCTTAACCTGGATGGGCTGCAGCTCAAGATGGGGCGGAGACCCAGCCCCACTGCACACAGAGATGGGAAGTTGCTGTGAGTGGGCGCATTTTCAGTGGGGTACCCAGGCCATGTGTCCAGCTTGAGTCCCCCCTTTGGGAAGCCTTGGACCTGGAGCATGCACATCTGGCTGCCTGCCGGACACTGGTGCTGGTCGTCCTGCCTGGGGCCATGCTGAGAACCACGGCTCCCCTGAGAGCCCAGGGGACTGGACTTACATGTCTTTGTGTAGGGAAGAGTGACTTTCTATTGTTGCTCAGGGCTGCTGGTGGGGTGTGTATACTGGTATGTTATGTGTATGCTGGGATGCATAGGAGGCCTGGAATTCAAGTCCCTGAGAATGTCTGTGTGTCCCAGGTCCTGACTCTGCCTGGGGACCAGGCTCCCTGGGAGCAATGGCCTCATGCCTGGTATTCCTGTCCATTCATCCGTCTTCCTGTCCCCTGCAGGAACCAGGCTGTGCGCATCCAGGAGGGCCGGTACCGCCACCCTGGCTGCTACACCTGTGCAGACTGCGGGCTGAACCTGAGGATGCGCGGCCACTTCTGGGTGGGCGACGAGCTGTACTGTGAGAAGCACGCCCGCCAGCGCTACTCAGCGTCCTCTTCCCTCAGCTCTCGGCCCTGAACCTGGGGCACCCTGGGCGTCGCCCTGTGGAGAGTGCATTGCAAGGAAAGGGTAGTAGTTAGGGGTGGCTCTTACATGAACTAAGTTTGGGCACACAAGACCCCTTAGTCCTCGCTGGATGAGGCCAAACATTGGGACCCTCTAGGGCTTTGGGTGCCAAGGGTAGCCCCACCCTCCCAGCCCTACCCCTGTAGGACAGGCGCTGTGCCACAGCCTGAAGTGGCCCCCACATTTGATACTTTGTGTACAGGGTGGGACAGAGACAGAAGGATCTAGGAGAGGGGTGGGCTAAAGGCCAACGGTATTCACTGTGCAAAGCGTGGGACACGAGCTCTATAAATATATGTATATGTGTGTGCACGATCAAGCAGATGTGTCTCTTTCCTGTTCTCTCATCCCCTGGCCCTTGGGTAGAGAGTGTCTCCTGGGTCCCTTCTTAGTTCACCTCCTTCAGCCCTGAACTCACTATGCAGCCCAGGCTGGCCTTCAATTCACTGTAGTCCTCCTGCCTCAGCCTCCCAAGTGCTGGGATTACAGCCGTATGCCACCACACCTGGCTGTTAGAAGGTTCTTGAGGGTGCTGCTGGGTGCTCCAGACCAGCTCTGGCTCCCAGTCGGTCAAGGATGGTGGCAGCCTCAGCTTTACTTTTCACAGGGCCATCAAAGCTGGCCTCAGGGGGTGCCGTCTCTCGGGGCAGCCTGTGTATCTGGCTCTTTGGAGCAGGGATCTTGACGCAGGCTCTGTGTGCTACGTCCTCCGGCACCTGTGGATATAATTTACACCTCGATAGCATCGCGTCACCTTTTACCTGGATGGCTGCCCAATGACCAGCCTTTATTTTTATAGGAAAGATCAAGCCGGTCTCGCTGGCAAGGGAGTCCCTGGGGCCCGGGAGGAGGGTGGAAAATGGGTGGCCTCTTTGGCGCCACCTTGTGTCTAGTGCCGCCTATGGCAGGGAGCTTGCGCAGGAAAGGGAATTGGCGTTCACAGCGGTGAGGATACAGGGAGACTATACAGCACTTCTCTTGCTTCCCCGAAGATGATGGACGAGTGGCAGCAACGGAGCTGGCCAGAATGACCCAGTGCAACACGGCAGCGAGCGCTGCGGGCTGTCTTGGGGGAAACGAGCAGTGGCCATCTGGGCAAAGGATGGTCCAGTCTCGGCCCGGAGGGAGAAAGGCTGAGAGACGGCGCTGCGCGCCGAAAGGGAAGTTTACTGCAGTGGTCGCTGGGGTTCCTAAACCGAGACTGTGAGGGAGCCCCGAATGCAGGCTGATGTCTGAACTTTACCTCAGGGCCCTGGGGACACTCTGAAAATGTCAAGCAGGGAGGTGACAGGTGGGGAAGGATGGGTTGGACTACTGATAAGATAGGACTCCCCCGTATTATGTCACATCAGCCAGCGACGTCACAAGGCGTGGAGGAGGACAATGGGCCGCGGGGACACAAAGGCTCAGCAGGCTAAGCCAAAACCCGCCCACTGACCCTTGTTAACTTGGCAGGGCTGGTTCTTCACCAGCCTTGAGGGTTTGGGTGTGCAAGTTCTCCGAGGCCACACAGCCAGCCCAGAATTGGCAGCAATCTCCTTGCGAGATGGCATCATTAGCCAAACCAGTCTGTCAGCAGATGTGGTTGGGGCAGGCCACGCACTCGTCCCCACCCCACCCCTCGAACCTGACTGTACATTTGTGTGCCCGCATTGTGCATTTCCTGCATCTGAGAGAAGTTCTGAAGTGGCCCACGAGAACATCTAATAGGACCTTGGTTTTTTGTGTTTTTTTTTGTTTTTGGCGGTACTGGGGCTCAAACTCACAACCTTGCACCTGCCTTACAGGCGCTTAAGCCACTGAGCCAAACTCCCAGACCTAGGACCCACTTTTGGACAGAGCTGGGAAAGCGACAGTTTTCAGAATAGCACACCTAGATAATGTCTGGAACACTTTAGATGTGCTAGGGACATTTCAATGCCTTAACCACGGCCTCACAGCTCCAAGATAGGTGTTGCCAGAACCCCTGTGCTATAGATGAAGAAACTGAGGACAGAGAAGTTAAGTCCAACTTCTCTGGTCCATGAACTCCTCGCTAATAAGGTGAGAGGCCAGGAACAGGACCAGAGCCCATGCAGGCTTGCTGGGGGAGGGGGCGGGGAGCTGCCCCTCTGTCACCAGAGCCAGCCTTCCAGGCACAGCCCCAGCCACTGCTGGCCAGGGCAGGAGGTCAGCGGGCCCCTCCGGCCGCTCCAGCCTGGCAGCAGCTGCTCCAGGCTCTTGGCTTTGTCCTTCCTCCCCGAGGGCCCAGCTTTGCGCTGAGCTTGCAGGAAGCGCACTTCCTGAAGCAGGGCTTCCTCACTGGAGGTGGAGGGGCCGCGGACATGGCTGGCCACTTCTCGGATGACTCTGCCCAGCTTACGACTGTCCTAGAATCTCAGGGTGGCTGCTCAGCTAGGGGTGGCTGTGCTGGCACGGGAGGGGGGCACCCCAAACCTGGTTCCCAGGAGGGCTGTAGCACAGGGGTGGGGCCCTAGCCTGGAGGGGCGTGTCGGAGGAGCGCGGGGGTTCTCTGAGCCACACACAACGCTTTGTGCTGAGACACTGCATTCCAGCTGACTGGGCTTCCCGTTTCCAGAGGCATTCCTGCCCCAGAGTCACCGCGGAGACGGTTTGGAATCCGGCCCCACATTCTCCAGATTCTGGCCGCGATCTGGCAAAGACTCCCTCCCTTTACCTCTCCACCCGCTCACCCGGGAAGGTGGACGCCACCGCTGGCCGGCGAGTCTGGTGCCCACGTCTTCCTGGGCTCCGAGAGGGCAGTTCCGCCAGGGCCCGCAGCCTTGGTTTTCCAGAAAGGAAGGGTCTGACCCTGAACATCAGGGTATTGAGAGAGGGCAGGCAGTGTTAAATTAGGGGACTTGGCTGTCATTGGCATCTGCGGGCTTGGTTGTGGGCCTCAGTTTCCCGATTTTAAAAAGTGAGCACTGATCGTTGGTGGGCTCGGAAGGCAGCCGCTTCTCTCCGTGGCTGTGGCTCCGCCCCACCCCCAGGGGCCCAGGTGCAGGTTTGCACGTCCGCTCTGCTCCCTTGTCTGCCTCCGGGATCTTGGGCCCTACCGATTTTGTTCTGTCCCGCCCTCCAGTGGAGAGACTTCTTTAGAATCCGCCAGCTCCCATCCGGTCACCAGGCTGTCATCCTCCCCAGCTGCCCGGGCTCCTTTTAAGATGGGGGGACTGGGGTTGGAATCCCATTGATCAAGAGAGGCGCGGGGTGGGGACGAGGGAGCAGCTCACTGCTTCCCCAGGCTCTGAAGCCCCAGCCCCTCCCGGCATCCCGACAAGGAGGAGGAGTGGGCAGGGCAGGGGTTCGGATGCAGTCCGGTGCACTGAGCGCCCTCAGTTGCGGTGTAGGATTCCGCGGTGAGCGGGGGGCCGCGACCTCCTTCTCGGCTCCGGGACTGCGACAGGCCTAGGGCCTGCCCCGGGCCACCCAGCTCGGGGTGCCCTCTGCCAGCACCCCGCGCGCGCTGTTTCCACCGGGCGCGGGTGCAAGCTCTGCCCGCGTCCCGGCTCTGAGCCCGCGCGCGCAGGAAGGCACAGCAGAGCGCGCCCGAGGCCGGGACGGGGCGGTGACAGCTCCCGGGGCGGGGCCGCCCCCGCGCTCCTCCAAGGACGGCCGGGCGGGGTCCTTCCCGTGCCACCACCCGGCCGCCCCCTCCCCGCCGCCCGCCCTCCCGCCTGCGCACCTGCGCCCCCCCACGGACGTTGCCCAACGGGGCGGGGACGCGGCGGGGACGCGCGGGAACCGAGGCGCCGCGCGGCTGGCGGGGAGCGGCCATGCTGGGCCGGCGCCGCGTCTTCGCCGTGGAGCCGCTCGACGGCCGGGGTGAGTCGCCCCCCTTCGGCCGCGATCCCCGGCTGGAGAGACCCTCGTGGCTCCACGCCCGCCAGCCGCCGCCCCCACTCCTGCCGGGTCCCCTTCCCTCCATCCGCCCCGCGCCTAGGGTCCCCGCTCCGCCCATGACACGCAAGTCTGCCGCCTGAGCCCCCGCCCCGCGTCCGCTGAGCCCCTCGCGGGCGCGACCCTTACCGGCCCCACGCCTCGCGGGGAGGGGGGAAGTGTCCGCCTCTGCTTCTTTCCAACGGGGCATCCCGACCACGGGAGGCAACAATGCACGGATGCCGGTTTTCTTTCGCTGAAGTTTTTTCTTTCTTTTAAACGCTTCATAAAATCTTCACTATTTCTCGCATCAAAGAACAAAAGACCCAAATGATCATAGCTGCCTTTTTTTTTTTTTTTTTGATTCTGCGATTGACCCCAGGGAGCTAAGCTACATCCCAGCCCTTTTAAAATCTTATTTCTAGTCGAGGTCTCATGAAGTTGTCCAGACTGACCTGGCACTTGAGATCCTCTTGCCTCTCAAGAACTGCACCTCAAGCTCTGGCTGCTATTTTTATTGCTGTCTTCTGCGAGCTCCAGGAGAGACTTCATCTTGCATTCTGGTGCTGCAGGACCCCCGAGAGCAGTGTGGACCCCAGGCTTCATACTTTATACTTTTCCTTCTCCCAAAGCCCAGTTTTCTCTTAGAGAAAGGGCTGCTCTCTACTTAGAAGGCGGGAGGCTTAGGCAGGCTGCGTGTGTGTGTGGGGGTGGCATAAGGCATCTAGGGAGCGATGGCTATGACCTACAAAGCCTTTGCTTACCACACAGCCCAAAGTGTGGATCCTCCTCACTGTCAGTGTTGCCGTTCAAGTGCCACCCAGACGTCTCCCAAGCGGGGTTGGAACGCTGTGGGGATCGGGATGCAGCTGGCCTGGGTCCTCCTCTTACTCCTGGCCTAGGGTGCCCCCCACCCCCGGGAATGCCGCCAGCTTCCAGGAATGCCAGGGGCATGGAGGGCAGACTGCACAGGCTGACGCCAGCTCTCCTTGCAGATGGAACTGGCAAGGCCCTGGCACACAGCTGCATTGTGCCTGGGGTCACCAGCACCTATAGACGGATCCCGGACTTGGCTGATGGCTGCATACTGGGCCTCCCGGAAGGAGAGGGTGAGGAGCGGAGGCATCTTGAGGGGCAGCTGCCACTTCCCAAACTGGCCTCCTGGGACTCAGGGGTGGTGGGGGACAGCCCCCTGGCCACCTTTCCAGGACTTTCTCAGGACTCTCTGAACGTGGAGCCTACGGGGAGCCCTGAGCCCTCAGCCCTTGCTGCCTTGGAGCCCACTGGCCAGTTGGGCCAGCTGCTGGCCAGCCACAAGTTGGAGCAGGTCCTGGAGCGGTCCCGGGTGTGTCCTTGCTTGTCTGCACAGCGCTGTGCCCTGCCACTGGCACCCAGGAGCAGGCCTGGGTCTGAGATTCCCCTGCTGGGAGCAGGACAGGAGCCCACCAAGACTGAAGCCAAGCCAGAGGTGGACCTGGAGGAGGCAGAGGTGCTGAATTGGTCTGGAGCTGGGGAAGTGCGGGGTGGAGATGGCGGGGGTCACATGGGGCTACAGGGACACCACCGCACTCTTCTCCCTGGAGCTCTCTCAGGGTGGGGCTTTCTTTACCCCTAATTGATGGTTGTGTCACTGCTTTTGGCCTCATGCCACTCCCAACTGCATGTGGCTGCCCCCACGGGGACCGTGGGCTAGTTTGGGTCCCTTGCCAAGTGGGTAGGGGCAGCCAACTGGTATGTACTCCTCACTTGCCCGCTCCACCCCCATCTGCTGGTGAGGTACAGCCTGGTCACCTGGGGTCTCCCCTACTTGACTGTGTCCCCCAGGCGGCAGCTATGGTGCCCAGAGCCTGGGCCTGCCTTCCGGGGCAAGGGCTTCGATACCTGGAGCACCTGTGCCTGGTTCTGGAGCAGATGGCGAGACTGCAGCAGCTCTACCTGCAGCTGCGGACCCAGAGGCCCCCAGAGGTGAGAGAGCCCCTGAGCAGGGCAGCCAGGCCAGAGTGGGGAGACACAAGGGCAGGACCCCGGGAAATGTCACTGCTTCTGGAGCTGCCACAGCCTTCCCGTCAGGCCCTGACTGTCCCATCTCTCCTCTTCCAGGATCTGGAAGAGGAGGAGCCGGCCCTGGCGCCCTTACCTTCCCTTTCACGTGCCCCAGGCAGTGGGGTGAAGGGGTTGGAGGAGCTGCTAAGCCCAACAGAGGAGACAGGTGTGGGGTAATTTTTTTTTTTTCTGGCACCAGGGATGGAACTCACAGCCTCATGCCCGCCAGACAGGCACTTAAGCCACTGAGCCAAACTCCCAGCCCTAGTTTTTTGAGGCAGGGTCGCACTATGTAGCTCAGGCCAGCCTTGCGCTCGAGTTGTAGCCCAAGCCAGCCTTGAACTCACAACGCTCCACCTACCTCAGCCTCCCGAGTGCTAGGATTAAAGGCATGCGCCACCACGCCTGGCTTTAACTTTTTTTTTTTTTTTTTTTTTTTTTTGAGACAAGGTCTTACTATGTAGATATGGCTGGTCTTAAAGTCACTATGTGACCCAGGCTGGCCTTGAACTTGTAGCAGTCCTGCCTCAGCCTCCCAAGTGCTGTGATTGTGGGCATGTACCACCACACCCACCTGAGGGGCAATTCTGTTTTTTGTTTCTTGTTTTTTGTTTGTTTGTTTTGGTACCAGGGATTGAACTCACAACCTCACACCTGCCAGGCAGGCGCTTAGGCCACTGAACTAAATCCCCGGCCCTATTTTTTGAGACAGGGTCTCACTATGCAGTTCAGGCTGGCCTTGAACTCCCTTTGTAGCCCAGGCTGGTCTTGAACTCACAATGATCCTCCTGCCTCAGCCTCCCAAGTGCTGAGATTAAAGGCGTGTGCCACCACGCCCAGCTTGTGGGACAATTCTGTCTTTCTTTGTGTCCCACCTGCCTCAGCTGCCTTCCTAGGGGCCCACCAGTAGAGGCTGTGAGCCAAAGCTTGAGGAGGTGACTTGTTTTTCCTGGTCCCAGGTAACCCGATTCTCTTTCTGAAGGAATAGAGGCAGCCTCATGCTTGAAGGTCGGGATGCTCAGAGTCAACCCTCCCAGGCTGCCAGAGGTCCCAGCTAAACCAAATGACAGCTTTCCACCCTCCCAGGGACACAAGGTAGTGATGGACAGATATGGGGCATGTGATAGGCTAGGGGACGATGGGGTAGTATGGGTACCCTGAAGGCTAGAAAAGTTGGGAAGATGACAGGATTCCTGTTAGGAGCAGGTGACAGCTGTGCCTTGGGGCTTTGGTGGCGGATATATATGACCCCTTACCCTCTGCTCAGCAGGATCCCTCCCACTGGGACAAGATCAAGGTCCTGATCAACCGGATCCGCTGGAGGAGCCCTGGACACCCTGAACCCTCTGTCTCTCCTGATGGTGGTGACCCCAGGTAACCCCCGTGCCCAGCCCAGAATTTGGAGGACAGGAGACTGGTAAAATAGAGTGCTTAGGTTGTCCAGCCAGTGGTTGTTTCTGTCCCCATAAATTTTGAAAGCTGTGTTGGAGGGGATGCTGGAAGGAAAAGTTGCCAAAATGCCCCATTTACAGACAAGGTGGCTGAGCCTGGTGGGGTTGGAGGCAGTGGCTTTCCCAAAGCTACTGAGTGAGTTGGTGACAGAGCCAGGACCAGATAATGAGAAATCTCCCCACAATCCCTTTGTCCCTTAATGAAATTTAAACCAACTCCCTGAGTTTATGGGGTGAGCAAGGTAAAGGCCCAAAGAGGTTTCGCTTTTGGTGAGGTCCATCATACTCTGGGCTGTTACTAATTCTCTAGAGGAAGAAGCACCAGTTTAATACCTCAGGCTCCCAATAACAACTAAGCAATACCCTATCAACTCTGGGGCCATTCTTTTCTGCGGCCTTGAAGACTTCTTTTCTTTTCCACAGGATTGAGTCCAGGGACCTCTCTGAAAGCCCTCAGTGCCACCACCACCAGAAGACTTTTATGCCATCGTTAGTGGTTAAGAAGCAACGAACAAAAAACCTTTCTGTATGCTGAGGCCTCAGTGCAGCTGGTGGCCCTGGCAAAGGGGATTTGCCTTGGAGTCTTCCTTGTTATTTCCCCTGTTGCTGCTTCTCTGCACTACCAGGAAAAGCTAAGATGCTTGCCCTTCTCCAAGGCAAGGACTGAGTCTTTCTCCTCTGAGCACTGTGGCAGAGGAGCCCTAATTCCTGGAGGGGTTCCAGGATGTGACAGCTCCAGAGCTCTGCCTCGTTGCTAGAAATCCCTGGGCCCAGACAATGTTTACTAACTTATTTATCAGGCTTCCATGTATTTGGCATGAGGATGTGTCTGGGCTCAGCATGTTGCAGATGCGTGTTTATGCATGATGATACATTTGTGTGGGACTGTCAGGATTGGTAACTGGCTGGATCCAACTATGCCTGCTGGAATCATGCATCCAAAGGGTAGGGTTACTATGGAAGGATGGATCTGGGCTTCATTCCACACAGAGAAATTACTGATCTGGATCCCTGCTTTCCTCCTCATGCCTGAATTGGCAGCTCTGGCACGCAGAAGAGTGCTGGCTTGGCTGCCTCGGCATTAGAGCCTTGCACCTGGAGTTCCTGCAGACTGTACGGGGAATAGGAAGGAATGGGGGAGGATCAGGGACGATGTGGGGCACAGCAGATAACCCTCAGGGTCAATTCTCAGCTGCTCTGCTCCATACTAGCTTTTATGTGTCAGAGCTGAAACCTGAAGCTAATACTATGTAGCTGTTAGATCTTGACAGAGTCTCAAATTTTTGAGCCACGGCTTCCCATTTTGGAATAATGATGCCTACCTTACCTACCTCACAAGCTTGTGATGAGGATAAAATGACATTAAACTGTCTCCAAGTGTGCTGTTGAATGTTAAGTGAATAGGAAATGGGGAAGGGTGTCAGTGCTGGAGGGAGGTTGGACTGGAAGGGTGATGGGGAAGTCAGGTTAGAGTGACCCTTGGCAAGATTTTGAGCAAGTCATTTAATTGAAACCTCTTAGGGCTTCATATTCGAGAATTATGGCACAGATTCCTGATGTGCTTACTCCCCAGGGTTGTCACCAGTTGTAGTCAATGGAAGGACAGGGATAGGGATGGGGTCATTGGCTTGAGTCATACAGAAGAATGTTTCCTAGGAAGGGCCACTGATCAGGCATGTTCCTTTCCT
This sequence comes from Dasyprocta punctata, assembly GCA_004363535.1. Lineage (NCBI taxonomy): Eukaryota > Metazoa > Chordata > Mammalia > Rodentia > Dasyproctidae > Dasyprocta > Dasyprocta punctata. The sequence continues at coordinate 163,098 of RJWM01000249.1, forward strand.
AGTTAGGTGACGCTAGTTCTCTTGCTGCTGTAGTCTTGGGGGCTGCCAGCCTGAGGCGGGTGTGTGGGCGGTACACCCTCCCGCTGTGTTGGGGTTCAATTTCTGCTATCCTTGGACCAGGAACCAATGCTCTAAAGCCTACTTTTCTAATGGGACACTTAAGCAAGGACACCACTGAGGCGAGGCTGGCGAAAGCGCATCCGATCCGGGAAGGCGCACTTCCGTTCCACTGTTGCAGTGGGATGGCAGGCGGACGTGGGGGAAGGGAGACGTCGGTGGAGGCGAGGGAGGGACCATATCCGGGAGAGTGGCAGCTTCCGACCAGTGGTCGCGCTTCCGGAGAGACGCTTCCGGTGGCGGCGGCAGCAGCGGCTCTGGTGGTTCCGGGTGTCTTTGTCCCCCCAGTGTCGCGGCCCTGGCCCGCAGGTGGGTTGGGTGGCCCCCTGCAGCTTCTCTGCCCCTTCTCCTCTCTCCCGGCCGAGGAGCTGTGGGGGTCGGGCGGCATAGATGCTTGGGACACAGAAGGGGCAGAGCCCCCTCAGGACTGCCAGCCTCGTCTCCGTGGCAACGGCCTCGGCCCCGGGGGCGGGCGGGAGGAGGAGAAACCGCGCGCCTTCGTCCTCCCACGGTGGCCTCACAGCACCCCGGCCCTGGAGGACGTGCCGGCTGCTGCTGGGGCGGAGTGGAGGGCCGGGGAGCAGGAGCAGGAGGGCGGCCCTGGGTCGATCGGCCTTGGGTAGTCTGGAGAACCCTGTTCTCACCCGCCGGCCCGGGCGACAACGGGCCGGGCTTCCGGGGACGGTGTCCGCACCGGCCTCCTCCATTTTTCCAGGCCCAGAGTGGAACGTTTTGGCGGATGTTTTTGAATGAATGAATGTCACCGGAGCTCTTTTCAGCCCCCCGTCTCTAACCTCTCTGTGGGTGGTACGGGATAGTGAGAGGCGACCTAAGTTGTTGGGAGACCTCATTGTGAGGCCCAGTTTTGTCACTACCTGGTTTTGCGGCCTGGGGCGAGTCTCCTGCTCTCTGTGGTCTCTAGTTCGCTTCTCTGTAAAACAGCGTGTCAGTTTCACCCCCACTAGGTTACTTAGAGAGCAAAATGGAACAGTGTAATTTCTTACTTCATTTCCTGCTTCTCTTTATAACCTCTCGCTGCTTCTCCATCCTCAGCACTCACATCTCCACCTTCCTTTAAGATCCTTAAGATTGTTCTCTTTTTCCTGGATAGGTGGAAATCTTCCATATAAGGTGTTAACGTCTCTCTTTTCCAATTGAAGGTTTCCCCCCAAGATTCTGAAAGAGGACAGCATTCCCAATGTCCCAGTTTAAGCGCCAGCGGATCAACCCGCTTCCAGGGGGACGCAATTTCTCAGGTGATCACTCTTTTTCCCTACCTGGCCTCATACTGGGATGTGTGTGCGCTGGAATTAAGTTTTCAGAAGTGTGACTTTTGGAGTTTCTCTCCTGGAGAGCAGTTTACTGCTACTGATTCTTAGGAAGTGAGATCACCACGATGGTTTCCAGTGGCTGAGGAAGAGCTGGCTGGAGGCACTTTGCCCCCTGGTTTACTGTGTCCTCTTAGCTGCCTGTAGTGCTTAAGGTGGTAGATGTGGTTCCTGGAGATTGCTTCTCTGTCCCCATAGGCGCAGCTTCAACATCTCTTCTGGGCCCTCCCCCTGGTTTGCTTACTCCTCCTGTGGCCACAGACCTATCGCAAAATGCCAGGCATCTTCAGGTAGGTTGGGTATCCATTCTAGAGAATTTCAGCCTTGGCCCTGCCTCAGCATGCATGCATTCCTGATGCTGTTTCATTTCTTACATTATACTGGTCAGCATTCCTGACTCCTATCCTGATAGTAGGCCAGGGTCTGGGTGGTGGAGGTGATGGTGACTAGACATTCGTCAGGTTGGGTAGTCTTAATTTCTGCCTCCAAAGAAATCTGTAGGATGCTTCTTAGGATTAAAGTCCTAGAAAAATCTTGTGAGCTAAGCATTAGTCCCCACCCCTCCAGTTAGTATTTTTTATTTTTTTCCTAGTATTGGGGATTGAATACAGGGCATTCACATCTGGCTACATCCTTAGCCCTTTTTAAATTTTGAGACAGGGTCTTGCTGAATCACTGAGTTGCTCAGGTTGGGGCTGAACTTGCAGGCCTCTTGCCTAGTCTTCTAGAGTGCTGGGATTATAGGTGTGGGCCACCATGCCCGACTCTGTAACTCTTGATGCAGGGTTCTGAGCCAGGCTCCAGATGGAAATGAGACCCTAGAGGCAGAGTGTGATTCTGTTCAGGTTGCTCCCGATTACTTTCAACCTGCCTTTTTTCTTGCAGGGTGGGGAGAAGCAGCGAGTCTTCACTGGGATTGTTACCAGCTTGCACGACTACTTTGGGGTGGTGGATGAGGAGGTCTTTTTTCAGCTAAGGTAGATTGAAATTAGTCCCCTGCTGAAAATGCTGATTGAATTTGATTCTGTCACCATGCTAATGGAGCCCCCTTCTCTTGAGCCATTGCTTTGCTGTTTTTATGCCATGTGTGAGAAATCTTAATGGGAAGGGCCCCATGGGTCAGTCAGGGTGGCTTGGCCAGGGTCCTTCTCCTGATGGGGTCTCCTGTTTGTGTGCTGGTAGTGTGGTGAAGGGTCGGCTGCCTCAGCTGGGTGAGAAGGTGCTGGTGAAGGCTGCATATAACCCAGGCCAGGCTGTGCCCTGGAATGCCGTCAAGGTGCAAACGCTCTCCAACCAGGTACTCATCTCTCTGTACATGTGCCCTGGAGCAGGGAGAGGGAGGCAAGCCCCTGTGCCCTGATAGCTGGGCGAGACCCTTACTTTTGTCAAGGGGGTGGGACTGTATCTTTCCAAGATATTAGATGTGTCAACTTTGGGATCCCCTGAATTTCCTGGCAACTATCCCACAGCCCCTACTGAAGTCCCCAGCACCTCCCCTTCTGCATGTGGCAGCTCTGGGCCAGAAGCAAGGGATCCTGGGAGCTCAACCCCAGTTAATCTTCCAGCCTCATCGGATTCCCCCACTCTTTCCTCAGAAGCGTGAGTACCAGTGGTGTGGATGGATGTTGGGGTGTGGCTGTAGGGAGTGCTCTAGATGAGTGACTTGTAACTTTCAGGCTGCTGCTCTGAGGATAGAAGTGGATATTCCTGCACACTGGAAGGAAGGGAGGGGAAGCTGGCCAGGTTTTCAGGGTTTTTGAGTCACGGCCATTTCTTCTCTGTAGCTCTGAGTCTCTTCCAAACATCCCACACACTTCACCTGAGCCACCTGAACAGATTTCCTGCTCGGGGTCCCCATGGACGTTTGGATCAGGGCCGAAGGTAAGAGAAAGAGCAGGCAGGACAGATGTTTTGTTTCATTTCCTTCTGATGCAGTATCCCTTTTCTTTCTTTCTTTTTTGGCCACCTGTTGATAACTAACACTATCTTCCTGCAGCTGAATCCCAACCCCTTTCTTGTGAAATAGGCAGACACATTGATGTGTATATGCAAATATTAGAACTTTATACACTGGCTCAGCAAAGTAGGGATTTGGTATGGGTTGGCTTTCAGAATGTCATATTAAATACTTTTTAAATACATAATTTCCCTTTTATTGCTAGTGACTAAGATTGAAATTGCACCCATTGTTTCAAGAACACAGTAACGTCAAAAAATGTAACATTACAGTGTATATTTTAATTCCCAGTTTAAAATGATTCTTTGTATATACCATTTATTTAAGTACAGTGGTAAACTGTGTTGCTGCTTTCCACTAGTGGACGTGTGGGCAGCAGTCTTTCTTGGCTGGAGGTGGAACAAGTGCGGTTGACTTCAGCCCACGGGAGATCCCAGTGATCCTTTGTCATCTGTGAGCTTCCGTGACTACCAGGGGCGTGCTCTCTGTCTCTCGTTCACATGTCTCTTATCCTGCCTATCCTGCCTTACTCTCCTGGAAGTTTTGCTTATTATTATTGTTATTATTTTTCAAATCCATTTTATTTCAAGGAAGAAAAAAGAAGAAGAAAAAATAATAAAAATTTCAAAGCATATCAATCAGGGGGCAACAGTAGTACATACATTGTTCATTGTCTTCCCCAAATCATTCATCCAGAGCACAAGACATCTGTGTTCAGTTGTCCAAACAATACCAGCACATATCATTCTCTTTATTGAACTCAGAGAAATCAGTAGTATAACTATCTTAACTATTATATATATATATATATATATATACACATACACATGTACATGTTACTGTTTTCAGCTTCTCACACTAGTGAGACAATATAATGTTTACATATGTGTGTCTTATTTATTTCACTAATGAGTATGGTCTTAAGTTGTATCTATTTAGCTATAAAAGTCTCCAGTTTATCCTTCTTTATGACTGAGTAGTACTCTTTTGTATAAAAATACTGCATCTTTTTTATCCATCCATTTAGGTTGTTTCCAAGATCTGGCTATTATAAATTATGCTGCTATAAACATGGGTGCACATATTATCACTGTGGTATGATGTTTTTAATTCCTTTGGGAAGATACCCAGAAAGGGAATAGCTGGGTTGAATGGGACCTTTAGTTCTAGTTTTTTGAGGAATCTCCACACTGATTTCCTCAGTGGTTGCACCAATCTGCACTCCCACCAACAGTGGATAAGGGTTCCTTTTTTCCCCACAGCCCCATCAGCATTTGTTACTCATTGATTTCTTGCTAATAGCCATTCTTTCTGATGTGACATGGAATCTCAGTGTTGCTTTAATTGGCATCTCTCAAGTGACCAGTGATGTTGAACATTTTTTTCACATATTTATTTACTGTTTGTATTTCTTCATCTGAGAAGTGTGTATTCATCTCAGATACCCAGTTTTGGATTGGGTCTTTAAATCTGGGAGAACTGATGTTTTTGAGTTCTTTATATGTTCTTGATAGTAATCCTTTCTCTGAGGTACAGCTGGCAAGCCTTTTCTCCCATGTTGTGGGTTGACTCTTCACTGTTGGTAGTTTCTCTTGCTGTGCAAAAGCTTTTCAATAGGGTGAGATCTGAGTTGTTGTTTCTTTGTGATAGTTCCTGTGCAGTCCGGGTTTTGTTTATAAAATCTATGCCTATACCTGTGTCTTCAAGAGTTTTACGTACTCTGTCTTCCAGCAGATTTAATGTTTTTGTTTTAATATATATATATATATTTTTTTTTCCCGGCACCGGGGATTGAACTCACAACCTCGCACCTATCAGACAGGCGCTTAAGTCACTGAGCCAAACTCCCAGCCCTGGTTTTTTGAGGCAGGGTTGCACTGTGTAGCTCAGGCTGGCCTTGCGCTCACGTTGTAGCCCAAGCTGGCCTCTAACTCATAATGCTCCTCCTACCTCAGCCTCCTGAGTGCTGGGATTAAAGGCATGCGCCACCACGCCCGGCTCCAGCACCCTTTATTAAAGAGGCTGTCTTTCTTGCAGTGAATATGTTTGGCACCATTGTCAAAGATAAGGTGGCTTAGTGTGTCTGGAGTTGTTTCTGCATCTTCTAACCTGTTCCATTGATTTTTGAGTCTGTTTTTTTTTGTCAGTACCACACTGTTTTTATCACAGTAGCTTTATAGTATAATTTCAAGTCAGGGATTGTAATGCCCCCTCTCTTGTCTTTGTTGCCCAGGATTGCCTTTGCTAATCTAATCTAGGTCTCTTCTTGTTCCAGATGAATTTTAGGATTGTTTTCTCTAATTCTGTGAGATATGCTGTTGAAATTTTTATTGGAATTGCATTGTATCTGTATAAGAGTTTTGGAAGTATGGTCATTTTCACTATATTGGTTCTTCCTACCCAAGAGCAGGGGATAGCTCTCCATTTTCTAATATCCTCTTCAATCTCCTTTTTCAGAGTACTATAGTTTTCAATGTAGAGGTTTTTTCTGTTAGATTGATTCCTAGGTATTTCATTTTTTTTGGATGCTATTGTAAAAGGTATTGTTTCCCTGTTTTCTCTCTCATTGAGTTTGTTATTCGTGTGCAAGAAGGCTATTAATTTTTGAGTGTTGACTTTGTATCCAGCTACAGTACTGAATTTGCTTTTTTTTTTTTTTTTTTTTTTTTTTTTTGCGGCACCAGGGATTGAACTCACAACCTTGTGCCTGTCAGCCAGGCGCTTAAGTCACTGAGCCAAACTCCAGGCCCTGGTTTTTTTGAGGCAGGGTTGCACTGTGTAGCTCAGGCTGGCCTTGCGCTCACGTTGTAGCCCAAGCTGGCCTCGAACTCACAATGCTCCTCCTACCTCAGCCTCCCAAGTGCTGGGATTAAAGGCATGCGCCACCACGCCTGGCTTGAATTTGCTTATTAAATCTAGTAGTCTTTTGGGGTCTTCTAAGTAGAGTATCATGCCATCTGCAAATAATGTTAGTTTAACTTCTCCCTTTCCTATCTTTATTCCCTTTATTTCTTTCTCTTGTCTAATTGCTTCAGCTAAACTGTATTGAATAAGAATGGAGACAGTGGACATGCTTGTCTTGTTCCTGATTGTAGAGAGAAAGCTTTCAGTTTTTGTCCATTTATTTATTTTTATTTATTTATTTTTTTGCGGCACCAGGGATTGAACTCACAACCTTGCGCGTGCCAGACAGGCACTTAAGCCACTGAGCCAAACTCCTGGCCCTTGTTTTTGTCCATTTAGTATGATGTTGGCTGTCGGTTTGTCACAGATGGCTTTTATCAGATTGAGATAAAGACCATCTATTCCAGTTTTCTGTAGGGTTTTTATCATGAATGGGTGCTGAACTTGGTGTTTTTTTTTTTTTTTTTTTTTCCGGCACCGGGGATCGAACTCACAGCCTCACGCCTGCCAGGGCAGGCGCTTAAGCCACTGAGCCAAACTCCCAGCCCTGGTTTTTTGAGGCAGGGTCGCACTATGTAGCTCAGGCCAGCCTTGCGCTCGCGTTGTAGCCCAAGCGGGCCTCGAACTCACAACGCTCCACCTACCTCAGCCTCCCTAGTGCTGGGATTAAAGGCGTGCGCCACCACGCCCGGCTGGGTGCTGAACTTTGTCAAAAGCTTTTTCTGCATCCATTGAAATGATCATAGGTTTTTGTCCTTGGCTCTTAATATGCTGTATTACATTTATGGGTTTACATATGTTGAACCATCTCTGCATCCCTGGAATGAATCCCACTTGATCATGGTGTACAATCTTCTTGACGATTTGCTGCAGTCTGTTTGCCAGTATCTTATTGAGGATTTTTGCATCAATGTTCATTAGGGAACTTCGACTATAATTCTCTTTCTTAGTTGGGTCCTCCTCTGGTTTTGGTATAGGGTAATACTTGCTTCCAGGAATGAATTTGGAAGTATTGCTTCCCTTTCAATTTCATTAAAGCATTTGAGAGGTAGTGGTGTTAGATCCTCTCTAAATTTCTTGTAGAATTCAGGAGTGACTCTGTCAGGGCCTGGGCTTTTCTTTGTTGTTAGATTTTTAATTATATGTTCGATTTCATTTATTGATATTGGTTTATTTAGGATTTTTATATCATCTTGATTCAGCTTTGGTAATTCATATATATCTAGGAATCTGTCCATTTCTTCTGTATTTTCCATCTTATTAGAATATAAGTTTTCAAAGTAGGTATAAATGGCCTTCTGGATTTCTGCAGGGTCTGTTGTGATTTCACCCTTTTCATTCCTAATTGCATGGATTTGAGTCTTTCTTTTTTTTGACAAGGTTGGCTGAGGGTTTGTCAATTTTATTTAATCTTTTGAAGAACCAACTCTTTGATTCATTGATTCTTTGTATTGTTTTTTTCAGTCTCCAGTGGTGTTAATTTCTGCTCTGATCTTTATAATTTTCTCCCTCGTATGAGCTTTTGGCTTAGTGTGCTCTTCTTTTTCTGGAAGTTTGAGGTTCAACATTAAGTTGTTTATGTGTATTTGCTCTGTTTTCCTGATATGGGTGTTTACTGCTATAAATTTCTCTCTCAAGACTGCTTTCATTGTGTCCTACAAGTTTTAGTATGTTGTATTGTCATTATCTTTCAACTGTAAAAACTGTCTAATTTCTTCTTAAATTTCATCTGTGTCAGCTGGGTGCTATTTAATTTCCATGTGTTAATGAAGTTCTTGTGGTTTCTTTTGCCATGATTTCCAATTTTACTGCACTGTGATCTGATAGTATGCATGGGATAGTTTCAGTTCCTTTGCATTTACTTAAGCATATTCTATGAGCCAGTATATAGTCTATCTTGAAGAACATCCCTTTTGCAGCTGAGAAGAACGTGTATTCTGATGTTGTAGGGTGGAACATTCTATAGACCGTTACTGAGTCCATTTGTTTAAAAGTTTGATTTAGTTCTAATATTTCAGTATTGATTTTTTTGTCTAGTTGCTCTGTCTTTTTGTGACAGTGGTATATTGAGTTGTATCTCCCAATACAACTGCATTAGGGCTTATTTGATTTTTCATGTCTGTAATTGTTTTATATAGTTGGGTGCACTGGTATTTATTGCATATATATTTATGATTGTTATCTCTTCCTCTTGGATTGTTCTCTTTACGAGGATATAGTGACCTTCCTTATCTTTTTTTTTTTTTTTTTACAGCACTGGGGATCAAACTCATAGCCTCACACCTGCCAGACAGGCCCTTAAGCCATGAGCCAAACTCCCAGCCCTAGTTTTTTAAGGCAGGGTTGCACTATGTAGCTCAGGCCAGCGTTGCGCTCACGTTGTAGCCCAAGTGGGCCTCGAACTCACAATGCTTCTCCTACCTCAGCCTCCCAAGTGCTGGGATTGAAGGCGTGCGCCACCACGCCCAGCTCTTCCTTATCGCTCTTAATCAGTCTCACCTGGAAATTCACTTTGCAAATAGAATAGCTACCCCAGCTTTTTTCTGGGTTCCTGTTGCATGGAATATTGTTTTCCATCCTTTGACTTTCAGTCTGTGAATTTCTTATTGAATTAAATGTAGCATATTGTTGGATCTTACTTTTTGATCCATTCTGCCAGTCTGTATCTTTTGAAATGAGACCATTAACATTGATGGTTATAACTGATATGTACTGACTTATCCTTGTTATGTTATTTTCCTGTTTTTGGCTCCCTGCTTTTTTCCCCTCCAGTTGTTTGCCTTCCTTGGAGGATTCCTTCTGTTGGGGTTCACAGAGCTGTAGCCCTTATTATCTCTTTCTAGAATGTCCTTCAGAACATTTTGGAGTGCTGGTTTGGTGGTCATAAATTTTCTTAGATGTTCTTTGTCATGAAAGTATCTTATTTCTCCATCAATTTTGAAAGATAGTTTTGTGGGGTACATCAATCTGGATTGAAAGTTGTTTTCCTTTAGAACTTGGAGTACTTTACTCCAGGCTCTCCTTGACTTGAGTTTGTGCTGAGAAGTCAGCTGTAATTCTGATGGGTTTTCCTTTATAGGTGATTTGTTTCTTTTCTCTTAACAGCTTTTAGGATTCTATTCTTGTGTTGAATTTCTGGAATCTTGACCATGATATGCCTGGCTATAGATTTTTTTTGATCATTGCTAATTGGAGTTCTATATACCTCGTTTATCTGTATGTCAAATTCTCTTTCTATACCAGGGAAGTTTTCTGTTATGATGTCTGCAGTTTTTTAATGTCATTTATGGTATCTCCTGCTTGTTCATTGACTCCAATTAACCTTAAGTTATTCCTCTTTGTCTCATCTAGCAGCTGCTGGATTGATTTCTCATGGTCCCTTGCTAGTGTTTGGTTCTCCGATGCACAAGAGAGAAAAAGAGAGAGAGAAAAAACAGAAAGAAAGAAAGAAAGGAGGCCTTTATTGTGGGCACGGGAGGGCTGCCAAAGAGAGGCAAGCATGCTCTGTAAGCTTCAGGAAAAAACCGGGGGCTCTATTTGGAATTTGACAGGAGGCGGAGTTAAAGGGGGTGGGTGGAATGACTAGTGACAGCTGATGGGAGGAGTCCTTGTGCACAGGTGAAAAGCTGGAGGTTTTCCCCAGAAGAATGTAGGGAGGCGCTGTCCAGTGCCAAAGGGAGCTTGCACATGAGGAAAACCTGTCAACTAGTTTTGAGAACTCCTTCTTTTCCAGGTCACTAACTGCAAGCCTGTCTTCAATATCTGAGATCCTGTCCTCACATTGGCCTAATTTGCTTCAAATACTTTCAATGGAGTTTCTATTTTCCTGGGTATCTGCTTGAGCCTGCTTTATGGATTCCATTTCTTTCCTATGCTGGGCTTCCGTAATGTTCTTCAGCTCATCTATTTTTTTTGTCTATGTCTGCTCTAGCGTTGCTCGGCATGGTCTGTATTTTGGATACCATCTCTGTAGTTATTTGAGAAATTATTTCTCATTTCATTTTTCCAGAGCCTCATTCAATTGCTTTGCTGTTACCACTTCAGAGAGGCCTGTTGTGGGGGGCTTTTGGATTGTCCCACCTCATTGTCCCCTGGATTTACCTTTGGTGAACTGAATGTCTGGGGTTGCATTTTGCTTAAGTGTCTTCTCATTTTATTTTCTCTCTCTTTTTACTTTAATTCCTGGGGTGATGCTTGTAAGTTGCCTAGGGTGGGTTGCTTAATTGGTAGTTTTAGGACCCTTAGGTGATGACTATTTTGAGGTAGTTCCAGGTATAGCTGGTTTTTGGGTTTTGAATCTGTTGGAAGATCTTACCTCTTTAGTTTGTTGGAGATGAGAAGTTGTTGCGTGTTTGGCCCAGCCCCTGGTTCTTTGGTACTGTGCCACTGTACTTGCTGTGACCCTTAGTCAATTTCAGTCATAGAATACCAGGACCAACAGCTGATTAGAACAGTTATGTCAGTTTTGGCTATAGTGGTATCAGTAACATCAAACACACTATAAAACGACAAAATGAGCTAACCCTTAACTTTTAACCTTGTGAACTAGGTTTGTGATTATATTACAAAATGTAAAACAGACGAGATAGTTATATGCAGTATATAAGTGCTTAATGTGTCAATTTTGCCTTCAGGGGTTAAACTTTAAAATGGATTAAGGAGAAAATAGAGAAGTTGAAGAAGAGAAAGAGATTAGAGATAAGGTTGAAGGACAAAGGGGGATCACGCCAACTTTGGGAAACTGGTGTAGAAGAATGAAGGAAAGGAGAGATGGAAGAGATTAAAGGAAGAACAGAACAGAACCACACCCACAAAGAGGTTAGGAACCATTCTCACACTCCTATGAAAACAATGAAGGAGAAAGAGAGAAAAAGAAAAAAGAAAAATTAAAAAAACAAAAAAACTCCAAACACAGTCCACTTCCAGGATTCTTTCTGGTTTTACTGGTAGACAGAGTCCCGAATCGTGCCAATCTGTCCCGGAAAGCCAGGAGTACCTTCTGGTGGGGTAGTAGATAACCTTAGCAGGCCTGCCCCAAGACCGGACTCATTGGGCTCGAGGCAGTCCAACCAATTCCCTCGGGTCTGTGCCCCACTGGGAGCTGCTAGATAAGGCCCAGGGCTTTAGCTCAGCGGCACAAGCACCTCCCTGGCAAGCCAGCAGCAGTTCAGGGTTCCGAGCTCAGCCCCTCAGCTCCAAGACAGCTCCTGGCCAATTGCTGTCTCCTGTGGGAGGACTGAGTCCCCTGTACTCACCGCCAGCCAGTGCAGTCCTCCACATCTGCTGCTTACCTCTACTGCAGCGTCTCTGCAGAGGCCGCTGGGGTTGCCAGCTGTTATTGTCACCGTTGCCGTGATTGTGCGTCCCAAGGTTTGAACAGCTTCTCTCAAAGTGAGTCCTGTGTCAGGGTGAAGGCACCCTGGCTACCGCCTTCCGCCTTTTTCTTTGTTGATGTTTTTCTTTTCACTCTCCATGGGCTTCAGTTCACACCTCAGATTCTTCTTGGGTCCAGGGGACTCACTTCTCTCCTTGTCTTCCTCACGATGCTGTATTTTGGGGTCTGGACGGTGCTCTCAAAGAGGTTCTTTTCCCTGCTGCTTACTGCTCCACCATCTTCCTGGAAGTCCTGCTTGTGATTATTTTATGTGCCCCAGGTGCTCTACCATCCCCAGCCCTTGTATTTATTTTTTATTTTGAGACAGGGTCTCGCTAAGTTGTCCAGACACGCCTCAAACTTGCAATCCTCGAGCTGCAGGCACCTACATAGCTGGGATCACAGGTGTGTGCCACTCTGTCCAGCTTGCTGAACTTTTTATAATGAAAAATTTCAATGTATGCAAAACAAATGGAAAGATACAGTAACCCTCTTATCTCTCTATCCAGCTTCAGCAAATGTCATCATCTGCCCTTTTTTTTCACCTCTCCCTCCATCTATTCTCTGCCTCCTACTCGATTTATTTTTTAAGGTGAAGTTTGTGTAGAAAAATGTGCAGATCTTACCTGGCTAATTTTGGTACATAGAGAAAATTCCATGTAATCCTTCCTCAAGAAAGACCACTCTAGAAAGTTCCTTTATGTAGTTCTCTTTTGAAATTTGAAATGTGCAGGAAGGGAATACATCTTCTCACAGACTCCAGTAGACGATTAAAATGTAAAGACTTTAAGGAGCATGCGTAGCTCAGAGAAGTTGAGGCAGAGTGAGATAGCCAGTGCCTGTGTGGAAGTGAGTACCTGTTGCCTCGGATAGGTCATTGTGGATTTGAAGTTGGAGGCAGCTTTGTCCAGGATTGTGCTCCGTGCTATCTGCACCATTGACACCCTCTAGCCTGCTCTCCAGTCACTGGGAATCCATCAGGCCTCCTGTCCCATGCAACTTCCAATCCTCATTTCCAAGGACCTTCCACCTGCCTTTCTGTAAGCCACAGCAGGGCTTAGGGTGGCCAGGGTGGAAATCCACGACTGCTGGGGACTTGGTGTGTTTGGTTCCCCTTTGAGCTTTCTGCAGTCAGTTGCGTTGGATCATCCTGGATGTGCCAACTCCTATTCGATGTTACCAACTCTGGTCAGGGTGCTTCTGTGGCAGAGCTGCTAGAAAGAGGGAGGGAGAGAGGACCACCAGTTGGACAAGAGTGTGAGAGTAGGAAGAGGGCTAGTAGGAATTAGGTCACACTGGAGGAACGACATGAGCTCGTAAAGGACTCGGCCACATTAGTGTTTTGTGTGGAGTCCCAGTCTTTGGGATATGGGGAACTGTGTCCCCATTGGCCTGTGCGAGCCAAGCAGCTGAGGGCTTTAGACTGGCCGGCCTCTGCTGTGGCTGCTGGTGTGTCTTCCTTTGGCTGTCCTTGGGACTGCCTCCCGATTGTTCACAGCAAGGGCTGGAGGCGACTGCGGAGTCCATAGGACCAGTGGGGCACACAGTTTAGCTAGAAGAGCCCCCCAAGGGCTGTTGGAACAAGTTGGAAAGGGTCTGCCATTAGAATCCTGGGAGCACGTGTCCCAAAAAGGTGAGAGATGGCCGCTTTGAGAGACAGAGATGCTCATGAATGGGACAGAACAAAACGTCACGTTCAGTGTGACCAGTTTAGTTACCAGGGTATGGCCCATGGAATCAGCTCAGCTACTTAGGTGTTGAGAGTTGCCAGTTGGTTTTCTCCCTCTCATGTGACAGGGATTTATCCCTCAATGGTGTGGCATTTTATTTTGTTCTATTTTATTTTATTTTTTGTGGTGCTGGGGATTAAACCCAGTACCTAGGACAAGGTAGGCAAGCATTCTGCTACAGCTATGCCCCAAGCTGGGCATTTTATAATGAACAGTATAAGGATTTTCCTCTATTTTTATTGTGCCCCCTATACTAAGTGATCATGGAAATGTATAAAGTCACACTATAATAAGAGATACTATAATAAGTGATTACAAAAATGTATAAAGTAGCACTTTTAATATTATATTAAAATAATATTAAAAGATAATAGTTCTCACCTCCTTCCCTTTAATAATTTGTTATTAACATGTAGATATTCAAGAACTTTAGGAAAAAAATTTTTTTTTTGTCTTTTTTTGAGACCGGGCCTCACTATGCAGTTCAGGATTGCCTTGAGCTCCACTTTGTAGCTCAGGCTGGTCTCGAACTTGCAATGATTCTCAGCCTCCCGAGTGCTGGGATTACAGGCAAGCACCACCATGCCCGGCTCTAGAAAACAATTTTTTTTTCCTTTGGCATTGGGGATCGAACTCACAACCTCACGCCTGCCAGGCAGGTGCTCACACCACTGAGCTAAATCCTTGGCCCTAGAAAAGTTTTGAAAAGGAAAATCACTGCCACTTTTTTCTCCTGTGAGCTTTTCTAGTTTTTATCTATATATATTTTTTGCAATTTTAATCTTGAGAGTGCAGGTTATGTTTCTGTATTCTTAAGCACTTTTTCCATATTTCACCATAAACTTCATGATTGTTTAATGATTGTGGGGTTATTGTGTTTACAGTCTATAAAATTCAAGTGTTGCTGTATATGTGTGTTTACTCTCAGTTTATGTTGCTTGCTATTTTCTCACTATAATCTGTTTTTGTCTTTGGAATGAAGTTCCTTGAGATAGATTTTCAAGAGTGAAATTATTGGAATAAAGAGTTTTAGTATTTTTATGACTAACATGTACTGATAGGTTTTATCAGGATGTCTCTTTTAATGACAACTTTATTTTCTAAAACTTGTAACAAGTTACCATATATGTGTCTCTTATTAGAAAATTCAGTTCTCTTTTCTTACTTCAAAAAATTATATGTTAGCAGTGCAGTTCATAATAGCCAGATCTTGGTAACAACCTAAGTGCCCACCGACTGAGGAATGGACAAAAAAGATGTGGTATTTCTATATAATGGAATACTACTCAGCTATAAAGAATGATAAATGGGACATTTTCATACTTAAATGGATGCACTTTGAATAAGTCACACGTGTATGCATTGTAGTTTCACTTATGTGACAAACTGAAAGAAAAACTATATGTTTATGTATGTGTGCATAAAAAATAGTTAAGATAGTTAAAAAAATTTATCTTTGAAAGTTAATGCTTTTCCTTCTGTTCCTTGATTTAATCTGCATATTTTTTGTATAGTTTATTTATTTATTTTTTTGCGGCACCAGGGGTTGAACTCACAACCTTATGCCTGCCAGACAGGAGCTTAAGCCACTGAGCCAAACTCCTAGCCCTACTTTTTTTGAGACTGGGCCGCACTATGTAGCTCAGGCCAGCCTTGTGCTCGCGTTGTAGCCCAAGCCGGCCTGGAACTCACAACGCTCCTCCTACCTCAACCTCCCAAGTGCTGGGATTAAAGGTGTGCGCCAGCACGCCCAGCTTTTTGTATAGTTTAAATAATCTTTGAAATGTTCTGATGATCATTCTCAAGACTTCCTGGCTTATTATTGTCTATCTAAAATTATGATATCCCCATCTGTTTTTCAAAATTCTTGTTCTTTGTGTTCCAAAAAAAAAAAAATTATATGTTAACTATAATTTGTAAAGTTCAGAAAATGTAAGGGAAGGGATATTATTCACAAGCTTATCAGTCAAAGGGGCCCACCATTAGTATTTTCTTCAGCTGTTGAGGAGCATAGTTGAAATGTGCTGTATATATACCATGCTTTTTGCTTCAGGTACAGATTTTTCTATGGTAGTAAGTATCTATTTTTAGAAAATATCCATTTTAATGTCATTGTTTGCTCCCTCTCCCTATTTCCCTCTCTCCCTCTCCCTCTCCCTCTCTCCCTCTCTTCCTCTCTTACTCTCCTCTCCCTCTCCCATCCTTGAGACAAGGCCTCGCTATGTAATCTGTGTAATTCAGGCTGCTGTGTAGTCCAGGCTGGACTTAAACTCATGGCAATCCTGCCTCAGCCTCCTGAGTGGTGGAATTACAGGCCTGTGCCACTATGCCCGGCTAATCATTTTTTCATGTTGAGGATTCAGTTTGTTTCCAGCTTTTTCTTTTAGGTCCATTTTATTGAATGCATGTGTGACCATACGGTTTCTTTCTTCCGGTGATGGCTCAACCTCCAGTGATGACTATGACTCCAAGAAACGCAAGCAGCGGACTGGTGGAGAGCCTTGGGGTGCTAAGAAGCCAAGGCATGACCTGCCTCCTTACCGGGTCCATCTCACGCCCTACACCGTGGACAGGTGTGTGACAGGCTGAGGGGTGGGCACTTGCCACAAGAATCTCGGGTGATGGAGATAGGGTCCATGCAAATGCGTGTGTTGCGACAGCTTTTTGTTTTTTTAAAGCTATTCAACGAACCCTATTGTACATCCTGTTTGGTTATTTTATCTTAGAATTTATTCTCTATTAACATTTATTAGTCTCATTCTTTCAGCAGTTGCGCCTTTCCGTTGAATGGTTGAACTGTAATTTGTTTAACCAGTTGTAATTGACTCATCCTAAACATCGTAGTAAACATCCTTCCCCACACATCGAGGTGCACAGGTACACAGGTGTCTTGTTAGAATGGAGTGGCTGGTTCACAGTGTTTCATTTTAAATTGCTGTCTTCTTCTAGTGTCTGAAAGATGCTGTCTGCATTCACAGTCTGGCCAGAAGGCCCTGAAGGGCTTGTTTCCCCAGACCTTTGCTGACAGTCTTACCCGGTTTTTTCATCTTTGCAGTCTAACTGGTGAAAAAATGATACCCTGATTTGCATCTTTATTTTATTTATTTATTTATTTTTTGTTTTGTGTTTTGGAGACAGTCTCACTGTGTAGTTCAGGCTGGCCTTGAACTCATTATGTAGCCCAGGGTGACCCTGAACTTGCAGCAATCCTTCTGCTTCAGCCTCCCAAGTGCTGGGATTACAGGCATATGCCACCACACCCAGCCTTTAATTTTTTTGTTTGTTTGTTTGTTTATTTTGAGACGGCATCACTGTGTAGTTCAGGCTGGAATTGAACTTACTATGCAGCCTAGGGTGGCCTTGAACTCATGGTGATCTTCCTGTTTTAGCCTCCTGAGTGCTGGGACTACAGGTGTGTATCACCACGCTTGGTTGCATCTTTAAATATAAATTTCACAAGTTTTTAAAGTCTTTTTATTACATACCTGTTGATGTCAATATTCCCAGTTTTCTCTTAGGTGCTTGTACTTTGCTTACTGCTTTGTGAGTTCTTTTGCAGTAAGATATGACCATTTCTCTGTCATGTAATTCAGGTGTTGCCTTCCCTTCCCAGTTTGACTTTCTTTGCCATAAGGAGGTTGTGTATCAGTAGTGTCAGGTCTACCTTTACCTTTGCAAGGTGTCTTACTTAGAAAGTGCTTATTTCCCAAAGTACATTGCTCATTCTTGTACTCTTTTACAGTATCATTTTGCCCCGGTGGTACTGGGAATTGAGTCCAGGGCCTTGTGCATGCTAGGCAAGTGCTCCACCACTGAGCCCCAGCCCCAGCTATTTGTGACATTTTATTGAGAAAAGGTTTTGCTATATTGTCTAGGTTATCCTTAAAATTTCGATCCTCTTGCCTCAGCCTCCCAAGTAGCTGGGACTGTCCCAGGCATGTGCTGTTATACCTGCTTTTAGTTTTAGTTTTTAATGTTTTCTTCAGTGTGGGTCCCTCTGCTGTCTTCCTCTAGCCCCACCTGTGACTTCTTAGAACTGCAGCGCCGTTACCGCAGCCTGCTGGTCCCCTCGGATTTCCTGTCTGTGCATCTGAGCTGGCTGTCGGCCTTCCCCCTGAGCCAGCCCTTCTCCCTCCACCATCCCAGCCGGATCCAGGTCTCTTCAGAGAAGGAGGTGGCTCCAGACACTGGTGCTGAGCCCAGCCCTGCGGACAGTGACCCCACTTACAGTTCCAAGGTCAGTTGCCGGGGCTCCTGTTGCTTTGTCACCGTGGTGGAGGTGGGAGGTGGCTCTGAGCATGTCTCCCCTCTTTGTGCAGGTCCTGCTGCTCTCCTCCCCTGGCCTGGAGGAACTGTACCGCTGCTGCATGCTCTTTGTGGATGACATGGCCGAGCCCAGGGAGACTCCAGAGCATCCTCTGAAGCAGATGAAGGTGAGAGCCAGGTGCAGCAGGCCCGGTGTGGTCCCTGGTGGTGTCTAGTGCCTACTGCGTTTTCAGTGGTCTGGTTCCTGCTCACAGATGTACAGAACCCCTAGGTAGGAGTTATGTGACTGGTTTGTGTTGATGGATAAGGAACCCTAGGTGTGGCTGTTACTGCTTCTTGCTACCTTCGGTTTTGATGGGTGGTAGCCCTGTCTCACTATGGAGACGGCAGGCAATGCAGGTTTCTTTCATCCTCAATCTCTCTGCAGTTTTTGCTGGGCCGGAAAGAAGACGAGGCAGTGCTGGTTGGCGGGGAGTGGTCTCCTTCCCTGGATGGCCTCGATCCCCAGGCTGACCCACAGGTGCTGGTGCGCACGGCCATCCGCTGTGCCCAGGCCCAGACCGGCATTGACTTGAGCACCTGCACCAAGTGGTGAGTGGCTTCCCGTGTGTGGCCGGCTCACTCTGGCCACATCTGTTCAGAGGGCCTGGCTGATGCCCTGTGGCCTGCTGACTCCTGCACTGACGCACAGCCCGCTGGGTCTGAGCACGACTGGGGCTCAGGGTGCTGAGTGAGGCTGTCTTAGTACAGTGTAAGTAAGCTGTCTGCTCTGCACCTCCTGTTGCCTGTCAGTTTCTTGAGGACTTTGTCTGTACCCGTTTGCACTTTTTACACTTGGCACGCAGTGTGTGCGCACTCAGCACAGACTGGAAGCGAATGCCCTTATCTCCGAGTGTGCTGTCTGCAGGAATGAGTCGCAGCTGACGGCTTCCCTTTTCTCTTTACTGTGAACAGGTGGCGCTTTGCTGAGTTTCAGTACCTGCAGCCGGGACCACCCCGGCGGCTGCACACGGTGGTGGTGTACCTGCCGGACATTTGGACCATCATGCCCACCTTGGAAGAGTGGGATGCCCTGTGCCAGCAAAAGGCTGCAGAGGCGGCTCCCCCACCCCAGGAGGCCCCAGGGGTAGGCTGAGCCTTGGGAAGACACAGGGAAAGCAGGTGCCTGACCAGCACCGGAGGGTCACATCTTGGCTGTTATCACAGGAAGCAGAGCCTACTGAACAGGCCTCTGATGCATCGACGGAGCAAGCAGCAGATCCTTCTAAACAGAATGCTGAGACACCTGAGGCCACTACGCAGCAGGAAACGGACACTGACCTCCCAGAGGCCCCTCCACCCCCACTAGAGCCCGCTGTCATGGCGCGTCCTGGCTGTGTCAACCTGTCCCTCCATGCAATTGTGGAGGATCGGAGGCCAAAAGAAAGGATCTCTTTTGAGGCAGGTGGAGGAGTCTTGAGGCTTAGATGGGCTGTGGAGTGCGTGCAGCCTGCTTTTCCCTGATGCTCATGGGCCCTTGCTGCCCACTCCAACAGGTGATGGTGTTGGCCGAGCTGTTTCTGGAGATGCTGCAGAGGGATTTTGGCTATAGGATTTATAAGATGCTGCTGAGCCTTCCTGAAAAGGTTGTGTCTCCCCCGGAACCTGAGAAGGAGGAGGCGGCCAAGGAGGAAGCTGTGAAAGAGGAGGAAGCTAGCAAAGAGGAGGTGGCCAAGGAGTCCAAGGATGAGGTACAGAATGAGGGCACGGCCGCTGAGTCAGACCCCCCACTGGTGAGTACCTGGCAGCTCGGGGCTGGCCTGAGGACTGCGTCATAGTGCCCAACGCCCTCTGAGTCCCCGCTGGTGCCAGGCACTGTCTGTCCCGCGCATGCGTCCACATCCTGTCTTCTGCTCCCTGTCCTGCTGCCCACTTCTCCCACGCCTGGGATGGAGTGAGGCCCGGGCGGTGAATCTCCCATGTGTAGCCTCATACCTCAGAAGTGGCACACCTGGGGCAGGGCAGGTGGCACAGAGGGTACGGAGGCACCTGAGCCATTGAAGCCCAGACATCCCGGTCAGCAAGAGGCTGGGCAGGGGGAGGTGTCTGGCCTGCCTGGTGGTTAACTAGACAGAGTGTCCAGCTGTTTCTAAAGCATGAATCTGCTCCTTGCCCAGATACTTTTGAGGAGACAGTTTCTAGTGGGCCCAAGATTGCCTTCCAAGGAGAGGCCCAGGTTTCTCCAAGTGCCCATGGTGCGCACTGACTCTCATGTGCTTAAATCAGCCCACCAAGCCCCTAGTCCAGTGCCTGGCACGCAGCTGGTACTCAGGTGTTGGCTATTATTGTTGTTCATATATTGGGAACCCCATTCCTTCCCCTCACCTTGGTCTGCTTCCTTAGAAAGAGGATGGGCTTTTGCCTAAACCACCGTCTTCTGGTGGTGAGGAGGAGGAGAAGCCCCGGGCTGAGGCGGCCGAGGAGCTGTGTGAGATGGCCCTGGACCCAGACCTGCTGCTTCTGAGGGACGATGGAGAGGAGGAGTTCGGTACGTCCCTGGTGAGGGGCTGTCGGTCCTGGTTGGCTCTCTGGGTCTGTCTGTCCTGGTTTCCTCTGGGGGCTGCAGAGCAATGATGGGTCCCTGCGGGCCCCACTCCACGTTTAGCTCAGGCTTCCTGTAGCAGGAGCAAAGCTGGAAGACTCGGAGGTCCGGTCTGTTGCCTCGAACCAGTCGGAGATGGAATTCTCCTCCCTCCAGGACATGGTGAGATGTCTTCTTGTGGTGGGAGGCTTGGCAAGGCCTCTGACTCTGCCTGGAGCAGGTCGCCTACCAGAGACTTCTTCCATCGATGGGCAAATCTTGGCTTATAGAAAACATTTCACCCTCCAACGGGTGGATCACACAACGGGGTCTAATGCGGGAAGGCTCCCCCAGGGGCCTATGGCCCCACCTGTGCCTCCAGCTTCGAGGCCTCCTAGATGCTGGTGGCTGAGCTGCTCACTTGCTGTGAAGGGGTTGTGTCCTGCACCACGTAGCTGCTGAGCGCCATGGTAAGGCTGTTTATGTGTCCTCTGCAGCCCAAGGAGCTGGACCCCTCTGCCGTGCTCCCCTTGGACTGTCTTCTGGCTTTCGTGTTCTTCGATGCCAACTGGTGTGGCTACTTGCACAGGAGGGACTTGGAGCGGGTCCTCCTCACGCTGGGCATCCGGCTCAGTGCAGAGCAGGTAGCTCACCTCCTGCCCTGGCTTCTTGCCTGTGGCCTCCCTGACTCCACAGGCCTGGCCTTCCCCAGCCAGGCTTTGCCCCTCCTGACCAGCAGGTGGCGGCTGTGTTTCCCATAGGCCAAGCAGCTGGTTAGCAGGGTGGTGACGCAGAACATTTGCCAGTACCGGAGCTTGCAGTACAGCCGCCCGGAGACGGTGGACGGCGGGCTTCCTGAGGAGGTGCTCTTCGGTATGTCCACCTGCACGGCCTATGGTGGTGGGGCGGGGTGGGCTGCTTTCTCCTGGAGGCGACTCCTGACTTCTTTCATGGGGCTTCTAGGAAATCTGGACCTGCTGCCTCCCTCTGGGAAGAGTGCAAAGCCAGACACTGCTCCCACGGAGCACAAGGGCCTGGTGCCGCACAACGGCAGCCTGATCAACGTGGGGAGCCTGCTGCAGCGCGCGGAGCAGCAGGACAGTGGGCGGCTCTACCTGGAGAACAAGATTCACACACTGGAACTGAAGCTAGGTGCGGCCCGCGGCTGCAGGGCATCACCACGGGACAGTGCAGTGCGTCTCGGGGCGAGGTCAGGGGCACTGCTGGGTAGGGCCAGGCCCTTGTCTGGGCTTTCGCCCTTGACTGAGCTTTCTGGTATGTCTCTGCCCGCACAGAGGAGAGCCATAACCGTTTCTCAGCCACCGAAGTGACAAACAAGACACTGGCCGCAGAGATGCAGGAGCTGCGGGCGCGGCTGACAGAGGCTGAGGATGCGGCCCGGGTAGCTGAGCGGCAGAAGAGCCAGCTGCAGCGGCTGCTGCAGGAGTTCCGCAGGCGCCTGGGCCCGCTGCAGCTCGAGGTGCAGCGCATGGTGGAGAAGGTGAGGCGCGATGGCCTGAGGGGCAGTTGTCGCTCCTTTGCCTAGGTTTTGTCCGCTGTCCTCAGCCACCAGTTTTTAGGGAAGCCAACCAAGGCAGCGTCTCCTGATGGTCACCCTTGTAACCTTGTCCTGTCTGCTCGCATAGGCCGACAGCTGGGTAGAAAAGGAGGAGCTGGCGCCTAGCAACTGAGGGCCTCGCCATTGGGAGGTCAGCGATGGAGCCTGAAGATGTTAGCGCCCTTTTGGTACCAGAAAGCAGCTGGAGCAGGGCCTGGGAGCCACAGGCAGGGGTGGCTGAGCCCTGTGCGTAGCCTCTGCAGGGGACGCCGAGCCATCAGGGTGGGGTCTGTGCTATGTGGATGATGTGTGAAGAACCCCAGTTCCAGCTACAACTAAACACAACATCTTTTGCACCCCTAGAATGTCATTTTGCCCTCAACCTTGGAATTTCTCCCGGGGCCCTTGTAGTCTTGTGCTGTCTCCTGTCCTTTTCCAGTTTTGAGTAAGACGGGAGGAAAAAGCTTTTCAAGCCCATGACAAGGTCTGATGCCAATAAACCGAAGGGACAGACATGGAGTCTGGCAGGGGCCAAGAAACCCCTTTCTCTGGACGGCACAAACCCTGTAGGTTCCAGGCACAGCTCCTGGGGCGCTCTGTGGCCGTCGTGGAATGAAGCCTGTGCTAGGAGGCGGCCCCCAGTGTTGGGCTGTGGTTGCCAGTAGAACACTGTGTTCCAGCCACCCTAGACTCGCCAGAAGAAACCAGCACCCTCCCCGGCCCTGTGTTCAGAATGTGGTATTGGCTCTGGCCCAGCCTTTTCCCTGTTACCCATAATTCCCGCCTCTTTCCATAACCCATGGTTTCAGTTTGACTTTGTATATAAAGTTTTTTTTTTTTTTTTTTTTTTTTTTTTTTGGCTTTTTGTTTTTTAAATAAACCAAAGTCAAAAACAAACCAAGTGTGTAGCTCTTCCCTGCTGCTTTTCTGGGCTGTCCCGAGCTGGCCGCAGCCTGAGGCTCTACTGGCTGTGGGCAGCTGCTATGGAAGGCGGGAGAGGCGCGGTGCCCCGGGCCGCTGCCGCAGGAGCCTGGCGCAGGCCTCTGCCAAGGGGCAGGATTTGGAGAAGCTACCAAAGCACTTCCTGCTCTGGATGTTACAGGACAACACCAGGTGACGTTTTACTGGAAACTTTACTTGAAAAAATAAAACTCCAAATACATATCCAGGTGCAACGTGAACCCACCGTGCTGGTTCAGGCCCGTGGACTGGCTTGACAGGCCCGTGCTAGCAACCTGGGGCTTGTCCCTGCGTGGACTGTGGACTGGAACCTCCCCAACCCCCAGGGCAGCGGACCATGCCTTTGGGGTGAAGAGCAGCAGCGCAGGGGGTGGACCCCCCATGTTTCTCTGGAGGTAGATGCAGGTCCCGCTGTGCAGGCTGAGCTAAGACCTTTGGCTGTGCTGAGGAAGGGCTGCAGCCTGCTCTGGCCCGGGCCAGGGTGCGCTCTGGACGGTTCTGGAAGTGAAGAAGTCCCTGGGGTTTTCCTGCACCGCTTACCTATGCCTGGGGCTGTGGGTAGGGAGAGCCTGCGGGTGGCTTCTGGTGTCAGGCTCCAGACAAGGCACTCAGGTCAAAGGGCTGGCGAGGCAGAGCAGGGGCCATGGTGGGCTCCAGCTGCCAGCGCTGCTCAGGGCAGAGGCTGCCTGCGTCCGGGGAGGCTGGAGGACAGAGCTCAGTCATCGGCCACGATGGAGAGGGCTCGGAGCTCGCTCAGCTTGGCCTCGTTCTCCCGCTCCCGCTGCTCATCCGAGTGGCCGGGCTGGTCAAGCTGCTGGGTCAGGTCTCCGAAGATCTTGTGCATTTCTGAGTAGTACACCACCTGGCCAGGGGCAGGCACTGTCGGCGAGGGCCGGTCCTGGGGACACCCAGCGCCCACATCCAGCACCCCCAGGCCCCGAGGCAGCTGCCAACCGCCTGAGGGGAATGTCCCACTGCTGCCGCATCCCCACCTGCACTGCATCTCTCGGAACTGCCTGCTGGGAAGAGGTGGGTGTGCACTGTGCTGTACAGAAATGCTCCAGGCAAGATGAAGGCCAGCAGGCTGGGAGGGGTTTGGGCAAGGGCTGGTTTCCCCAGTAGCAGGGTGTGGCAGGAATCCTGTGCTTGTAGGGACCACAGGACACAAAGCCAAGCTCAGGCCCGGGACGGGCTGGCTGACTGATGGGCAGTGTGCCTCGGGCTTCACTGTGTCTTCTAAGCCACACGAGAAGCCAAGGGTTTTTGTCCACAGGAGGGACATGCCAGGTGGTGACCACTAGCGCCTTGAGAGCCAGTTCTGAAGAAAAGGCAAGAGGTGACGCCTTTTCACTCCTTCCCACCCAGCCCACGCTGACCCTGGCCTAGCTCTGTAGCCAAGGGAACGGCTCTGAGGCCTGGCTCACACCCACAGCCCTTCCAGGCCAGCCCCAGCAGCGGGGTCCAGGGCATATAGGGATGTCAGGCTGGGGCAGGTGCAGGAGTTGGGGGGGACTCAGCAGCTCCAAAGAGGGGGTCAGGTGCCATTTCTGCCTCAGTGTCCACCTCCGGGCCAGTGAAAGCATCTGCTCCTGTCAAGTCTCCTCAGCTCTGGACAGTCGCCAGGAGAGGGACTCATCTCCCATTCAGAAATGTGGAGAGGGCTTCTCGGAAGGTGGCACACAGAGGGCCAGGCCTGTCCCAGGAAGTCTCCAGACACTGCAGCTGCTTCCAGTGGGCTGAGGGCAGCTAAATCAGGACAGTCCCAAATGACCTCTGTCACCTCAGGAGCCAAGAACCTGGATGAGCTCTGTGGAAAGGCGGGGGTGGGGGTGGGGGGTGGCCGACTCCTTGCCCAGGCCTCGGCGCTCGGTGAGTCACCAGGAATGCTCACTTAGCCAGTGACTAAAGGTAGGGGCAGCCGGGTGAGGAGGAGGCAGGTGTAGGGGAGGCAGTAAACAGCCCTGGCTACCCCTTGTGGTCTCCTCCTGGGAGCTGTGGGACGGATGGTGGGCACAGGGTGGCACAGAGGTCACTCGGGGCTGCAGTGAGGGCAGCGACACAAAGCAGAGGGAAGGCAGGGTCTCCCCCCCAAGGCCCCACCTCTGCTGCAGAGTGTGGCTGGGTAAGGTCACCCTCATCTCAGGGCAAGTGAGGAAAGAACCCTTTCCACTCCTGCTGGTGGCTCTGACCTGCTGCCCCCTGGAGACAGCACCAGATTGACAGCTTGGGTCACCTAAGCCCAGCTCTGGAATAAGTCCTGCTCAGGTGTCCTGATGCCAAGTCCCCACCCAGAGCTTGGCGTGTCCCCCAAAGCTGCAGGCTGGGCGGTGGGTGGGACTCAGGCTTTTAGGGGCTCAGGTGACTGTGGGATCAGCAAAGAATGATGACGCCCACTGGAGGGCGCCAGACACCCAGGCAAGAACAAGAGGACAGGCTTCGGGTGGGGCAGGAAGCCTCCAACTGTTACTTGGGGTCAAAGGTGGACAGGCTGTTCCCATTCAGAAGCTGACACTGGCATTTGTGGTCAGCAGGCCCTACGTGGAGGAGCCCTGCTCCTGGCTGTGGCACCTGGCCGTTCTATCTTGCCTGCAGGAGAATCATTCCAGGGAAGGCCTGGTGACAAGTGGGCGGGGTGGGGGAGAGCCATGTACCACCCACTCTTACCACAGCCAGGGAGCAGGAGACACGGGGCTCCGGCCTACGCCTCCCTCTGGCGTCCTGGCAGAGATGCACAGTGGACAGTGCCCCACACCTCTGCACCCAGCCTGCCCTTCACTGCCCTTCACTGGGGGGCACGGTGTGCCCAGTGTCCTAGGCAGCAGCCGATCAGGGCTCACTCCACGCCCTCCCGCCCTGTGAAAAGCTCAAAGTCAAGACCCCTGCAGTCTCTGACTAAAGGACTAATGGCGGGTAACGCTGGGTCCTCAGAAAAAGGCCTTTACCCTAAAGGGCTCTGGACCCCTCACTCTCCTGGACTAGGGCAAGAACCTGCTCAGCCAAAGTGGCAGCTGAAGGTGTCACTTGATTTCTTCCTCCTGCTTACAGTAAATCTGAGAGGAAGAACTCAAGGGAAGAACGGTTAGAAAAAGCAGCTTCAACTGGGTGTGGTGGCACATGCCTATAAACCCAGCACTTGGGAGGCTGAAGCAGGACTGCTGTGAGTTCGAGGCCAGCGTGGGCTGCATAAGCAAGTTCAAGGCCAACCTGCACTACACAGTAAACCCTGTCTCAAAACAAAACAAAACAAAATAAAAAAAAAAACCAAAAAGCCTCATCCATTCTAGGGTTGGGATTGACCCAAGCAACAGAAATTCCAGCCTGTGGCCCAGGGCCAGGATCCTGGCACTGATTTCCCATGGTGCCCAGGCTGAGGACAGACCAGTGGCCACACCTGCGCCCGGATCAGGGACTCAAAGCTGGGCTGGAAGTAGTCAAGGCGGCTGCCGTAGAACCGTGGCATTTCATCCAAGAGCTGCTTGTTCTTGGCCTCAAAATCCTCCCGCACGGGTCGCAGCTCCTCTCGGGCCTAAGGATGGGAGCCTGGTTTCAGGACACAGGTGTACAAGTGGGAGTGGGGAGAGCTGGTCCCCAGGTGAAGGGCCGACCTTGCCGCATGGCCCTTCTGTCCACCCCGCCCTTCCTTCTGCTGACCACCTGCCAGCTCCCTGCCCCGGCACCTGGTGGAGCTTGGCCAGCACGGGCCCCGTCTTCTCCTTCTCCTCGTACTTCTCCACCTTGGCCTGCAGCCGCCGGTAGTCCTGCAGCGCCTGCTCCCGTCGCTTCACCGCCATGTTGAGGCTCGGGAACACACTGCCAAACCTGTGGGGCACAGCCTGGTAGGACATGGGCCCGCAACTCCTTCACAAGTATCTGTGGCGAACCTACCAAGTGCCAGACCTTGCTCCAGGCCTTGGGCTCACCGGGCAGATAAAGCCCTGGCAGCCCGGAGCTCATGCTGAGGGAAGGCCACTGCACAGGAAGGTCAAGGGAGAGCGGATGGGGTCAGCGCCACTCCACTGAGCACTATGTGAGGTAGAGAATGATGGCCCCTTTCCTGCTGTTGCCACTCTGCCACCTACGGGGGCCTCACCACTTTCAGGAGAGCTCCAGGCCAGGGAGATGACACGTGACTTGCCAAAGGTCACAGTCAGGCGGAGGCGGCCCAGGAGAGAACTCAGGGTCCAAGTTCTCTGTCTGGTACCTCATGCCACCACTGGCAGGTGACATGTCTGAAACTGGAAGCTACTTCTGGCCAAGGGCTCCTCTTCCTTCAAGGACTCCTTTGCCCCGTGGGGAAAGCAGAAATGCCACAGTTCCATCACCACCGAAGGGCAAACGGACAAAGCAGACGCCCCAGGAAGGTGTCATGGGGGCCTCCTCCAACCTCCGCGATTAAACAGGACCTCGATGGGAACTGGTCAGGGTGGGCCACTCGGAAACAGCATCAGTGGGGGTCCCTGGACACAGCCAGTCTGACGAGTGCCACCTTTATACAAAGGCCCACGGACCTGAGGACAGGCCTAGGGCAGAGCTGTGCTCCCCGACAATGCGAGGGTGGGACAAAACCGGGCAATGCTGTGGTGGGCTTTTTAGAAGTAGAGCATGAAGCAGCTTCCTGCAAGGCGAAGGCCCGAGGTGCAGCAGATGGTCCACTGCTGCAGGAGGCCCAGGCCTCCATGGCAGGTGTCTACTGTGCTAGCTGGGAGCCCTGTGAGGCTGTGGACATTTGGCACATGAAAAGGAGCCCAATGACCATGGTCACTCAGGGTGGAGAGGCAGAGTTGGTGACCCAGGGCCACAAGAGCTGGATCCTCTTGGAGGAATTCAGACAAGATGAAAGACCAGAGCAGGGACAAGTTCAGGGCTGGGGCTCCTTTCCTTGGGCCCCAGTTGGTGGTCAAGGAGTCACATGCCTCTGGAGCCCAGAGGGTATCTGGGAGCTTGAGGTCAACTTCCAGAAGATATAAACTGTGAGTCTGAGGCCAGCCTGTGCTACATAGTGAATTCAACCCACCCTGAATCTTATAGTGAGATCTTGTCTCAAAAACAAGCAAACAAAAAAAGAGCAAAAAGCCTCAACAAATCAAGAGAACACATGAGGTAAGAAGAGCGATGAGTGCGTTTGGCAGAGAACAGAAAACATAAACTTGGCCAAGCATTAAACGCCCCAAACTACATTACACCAAGGGAGCAGATTATGGAGGAACAGGGCTTATTCTCAAAGGCCACTCGGGTGTCCATGCAGGTTCCCCACCTAACTGAAAACGCTACGGAAGGAACAGACTGCGAGAACACTGGCCCGCAGCCATGCGCCTGTCCGCAGTGATCAGGCTGAAAGCCGTCGGGGTTGCCAGGTAGAAGACGCAGGTCCTCTCAGCGCCGAGGGAACCGGGGCGGCCCAGGCAGCAGCACACGTGTCTCTCACAAGTGGGTCTGCAGGGGCGAAGGCCAGCAGCTGCCACTGCACTTTCAGCTGCCAGGGTCACTGCTCTCCCTTCCTGGGCAGCTGGGCAGCGTCTGGCTCAAGGCAGCAGGTGCACTTGGGCCTGAGAAGCCACCGTGCTGCCCTTCCCTCCACCCCAAAGGGACAAGAAGTGTCCAGCAGCTGTCTGATCCTCTTGTCAGACACAACCTGCTGCTTGGGTGGCCCCGGTGCCTGAGGCCTGGGCGGCTACAGGAGAGAAACAGAGCACAAGTGAGACGGGGGCGGGGGGAGGTGTTTTCTTACACTGGCCACAGTGCCACCACTTGGGGTCACCTCCTGGGACAAGGCCCTCATGGGGATGAGGCAGTGTATGGTATGTGAGGTGCAGTCCAAGTGCAGGGCGGGCCGAGTGTCACGCTGGAGGCCAGGCAGCCCTGGAGGCCCCAGGGGCGTGGGTCCCGTGGGTCACCATCCCAGGCCCTTTCCCACAGTGCTGTCTCTGCCTGTACTCAGCTCCCACAGGGGGACTACGTGGCGGGACCGTGAGCCTTCGACAATCACAGCAACTGACTGCAGGGGAAGTGCGGATCCGGGGCACTGATGGGGGAGAGCCTCGGGACAGGTGGCATCAAGCTGTGCCCACAGGTCTAACAACAGAGGTTCTAACCCTGCAGCCTCTGGAACCAAGGCCCCCCTCCTCTGCAGAAATGGCTACAGTGGCACCTGATGCTCATGTAGGAGACCCCTGTCCCCCACAGCGGGGTCAGTCAAACAGAGGCTCGCTCAGGCCACTGCAGGTGACCTGCTGACAAACGACCACCTGGGTGGCTTTGGGTGTGGGTCTGGGATTCTCCAGGGCAGAGACAGTGGAGTCACACCTGTCTACATCCAAGGGGCAGCCAAAGGTGGCTGAGGAAAGAGAAGGGGACCAGGAAGCTAGGACTGCTCCTGACCTCCACCCCACCTTCCCATTTTATGCTTTGCAGCCAAGGACAGATCTTGGCAGCCCAGGTGGTGGGCAGGGTGGCGCCAAAGGACGGGGTCTCACAGCAGGACCCCACCCCCACCAGAGCAGATACCTCCTCCAGCTGCAGAGGGCCTGGCACACACAGGCAGAGGCCGGTGTCCTGGGACCCCACAGAGGTAGGTACCTGCCCACCTCCCAGGGGAGCAGGGTGGAGGGATCCCAGTTCTGCCCCAGGCATGATGCCTGCACTTTTACTGATCTGCCCCACAGAAGCCAGACCCTCTCTGCTTGGTCTCTGTTGACTCTCTGTAATTAGTGGTGAGAGATGGGAGGCGGAAGTCCCTGGGCCAGGTCTCCACTCACTCAAATCACACCTCCTGCTGCCTCCTTAGCCTACCCAGACCTGTTGCTCCGCTCCCGAGCTCTGCTCTTTCAGATAGAAAGCAGACTGAGGGCAGGGGGTGGCTGGGATGTCCGCCCTGTTCCCGGCACTGCACCCCTGCTGTCCTAGGGGCCCATCACAGCTCCTGAGGGCAGATTCACGTGTCCCCAAAGGAGAGGGCAGGCAGGCCTCACCCCAGGCTGCTTGTTTCTTGCTCCACTCAGTTTCCGCACAGAGCTGGTCTTCCTGGGGAGGCGACGCGTGGGGCACAGGGGAGCAGGGAGGGAGCAAGCCCGGCTGGGAGGTGGGCTGGGAGCAGCCGGCCCAGTGGGGAATGCCTGCCATTCCTCATCTGAGCCCACGCAGCCGGGATCTTCCACCCACCAGGAAAGGGAAATTGAAAGCATCCCTGTCCGACATGTGAATGGACCCAGGGGCTGGGGGATTAGTGGCCGAGCCCCCTTGAGGGGAGGATGGGGGTGGCAGGGTGACCATGTGGCCATGATCTTCATCAGAGGACAGGAAAGCTGCAGTTTCCTGTTTCCGGTGTTGGGGTCCCTGGGAGCGTCTCTCCTGGCACGAGGCAGCGGGTGGGGAGGAGGCAGCAGGCAGTGGCAATTTATGTGGTCAGGGGAGATCGCATGTCGGCCCGGGGTGCAGGAGCCAGCCAGGGTGGTCAAGGGCTCATGCAGGGGTCAGCAGATCCGCTGCGGAGATGGCGGCCGCCCCCTGCCACGCCCCCACCTTCCTGGCAGGTGGTGGGCTGCGAGCTGGTGGGAAGCAGCCGGGGTTTCTCTCCATGTGGCTGCAGGAGATAGGGATCTGATTTCAAGCCCGCCTCGCTGGTTGTGAAATCAAGACAGCAGCCAGCTCCCCAGTTCTCTGAGCCGCTGTCCCTGCCTTGCTCTGCCAGCCCTGGGTGCCTGTGGCTGCTGTGGGGACCCCTGAGGCCCTGACACATACGGTGCTCTGTGGGCAGGGCCTGTTCTGCCTGTGCCCCTTCTACCCAGTTCTGAACCTTAGTCCTGGAGGCCAGGCCTGAAAGCCACCAGCGAGAGGCTCCCCATGTGGCCCTGAGTGCGACATGGGGCTGGGGGAGCCCACTCCGGGGAGGGAGGCTGGGGCGCAGGGTGGGAGGAGCAGGAGAAACCCCTTCCTGTACCAGGCTCAGACTCCCAGCTTCTCAGCGCGGGCCCAGCTTGGGAAGAAGCGCTCTGCAGGTCACGGGAGCTTTTGCCCGACCACACCTCTTGGAGCCAAACAGGGAAGGAACAGCTCAACACCCCCCAACACCAGGGGCTGGGATATCAAACTCTGCTCTTTTCATCTCCCTCCAGGCCCTGAGCCGGGCCTAATGATAATTAAGCAGAGCCTCATTCCCTGGGGCCCGGCAAGGCAACTGCCAGGGACCACCTCGGAGGAGCTAATAAAGTGCAGCTGCCGGGCTGCAGCAGGAGCCTCTGGAGGTCGGCGCCGGGGGCAGAGGCTGCAGAGGAAGGGCTGGGAGCTTCAAGGCTCGGTCCGGCCTCCTTGCCTGGGGGACCTGGGGAAGAGGCCTGTCTCATTGCCAGCCAGCGCCTGCCGCTCCGAAGACAGTCCTACAGAAGAATTCCTGGCCCTCATGGGTCGTGAGTGGGGCCCCTCCCAGGCGGGACCCTGCTGCTGCGCCCTTCCCACCCCACTTCCAAAGCGAGCGCTGCGGGCAGCTGCGGCCCCGGTGGGCGGCGCCTGCTAAGATGAAAGGCCACGCTCGTGTCCATTGAGCCCTCCGCTGGCTGAACTCAGCCGGCCTGGCCCTGCGGTGCCAACCACAGGCGATGGAGCAAAGGGCTCTCTGCGGGGATGAATGGCCTCGGGCACAGCTGGGCAGTGGCAGTGCTCTGGGGCTGGGAGAGTCTTGGCCTTGAGCCACAGAGCGCGTGGCTGGAGGCCCATGGGATGCAGGGGACAGGCTGCTGGGCAGGTCCCTGGGTCCCCAAGGCTCACAATGCCTTTCCCATCAGTGCCCTGAGGGCTGTGGCCCTGGGTGACCTTACTTTTTCAAGGGTTCGATGACTGTCTTTTGGATCTGGTTCACCTGTCAAAAGAAAAAGCAGTGATGTCACAACTGAGGGGAGCCAGGTTCTTCCTACAAGGGGAGGCGCCGACCTCCTCAAGGATAGACCTGAGGGAACCCAAGACTGGGGTGGCACCGGGGGTGCACGGAGGCCTGGGGCCAGGTTGCATTGTCCTCTGCACCCTGAGGCTGGGTGGGCAGCACAGCCTTGCAGACACCCCCAGCCCCACAGGAGTGCGAAGCTCTGGCCGGGGCAGGCGCCTATCAGAGGCCCAGGGGGAAGGAGGCGGAGCCTGGCTGCCGACGGCAGAGACCTAGTCACCTTTTCCTGGTTGAAGGCGTCCATTCGCTTCATAGCCGTGTCCAGGGCTGTCACCATGTTCAGAAAGTCCTGGTCCTGCTCACAGAGGGGATTGGAGAGTAGGTCCAGGGAAATCTTCACTGCAGATTTCGACATGGCTGGAAGAAGCACAGCGCAGTGAGGCTGCAGAGGACAGGCTCAGGGTCTCAGCACTCCAGCTGTCCCGCGGCCCAGCACCTGCACCCCGTAACCTCGTCCTACGCCTACCATGGCTGGCACAGCTATGCAGGGTCACACAATGCCACCCTTAGGGCCGGATGTGTATTCTTGACCACAGCACCAAGCCAAGGAATTCTTTTAAGCAGCTTTATGGATGGCAATGACAGGATCTTTGACTCCAAAGATATGATTCAAAAAATTCTGAACCTGAGACTATGCATTTTATTTTTATTTTTTGAGACAGGCTGGTTCTAAACTCACTATTTAGCCCAGGCAGGCCTTCAACTCACAGCAATCTTCTTGTCTCAGCCTCCTGAGTGCTGGGATTACAGGCATAAGCCACTACTCTCGGCAAGAATATGCATTTTAGAAGCCTCTACAGCTGAGCATGGTGATGCACGCCTTTAATCCCAGCACTCAGGAGGCTGAGGTAGGTGGAGTGCTGTGAGCTGGAGGCCGGCTTGGGCTGCAACGTGAGTGCAAGGCCAGCCTGAACTACATAGTGCGACCCTGCCTCAAAAAACTAGGGCTGGGAGTTTGGCTCAGTGGCTTAATCGCCTGTCTGGGAGGTGTGAGGTTGTGAGTTCGATCCCCGGTGCCACCAAAAAATAATAAATAAATAAAAAGCAGCCTCTCCAAGGTGGTGCTGGTGTAAGGTTCAGTCTAGGCCTCCCACGTACATGGCAGCTGCACCCCAGTTTGCATAGCGGGCTGTGCACTTTGCAGAGCCACAGGGAAGCCTGGCGGTCACGGGGCAGCACCAGGGCAGGTGCTCAGCCCCATACTCGTTTTCAGATCTGAAGTATTTGCAAGCAAAATTCTAGAGGTAGAGGGACAGGGACTGGAAGTGGGGGGCTATCTGCACCAGGTCCGGGGTGCTTCTGGCTGAGTCTGAGGGCAGAAGGCTTTATTCTCATTTTAAAAATAATTAGCACGTACTAATGGCACAAATTAATGGGCTTCATTAATGGGTTTTATTGTGGCATGTCCATACACTGTGCTTTGATGGTATCCACCTTCCCTAATACCCTCACTCCCCTCATCCTGTCCCCCTTTGCCTAAAGGTCCCCTTCTTATTCCTGCCACCCCTCACCCAATGCTACAGGACAGAAGGCACACCATGTGTGTCACTCAGACACTGGCTTGCTTCGCTTAGTGTGATGACCTATGGTTCCGTTCACCTTCCTGCAAATGATGTACTGCTCTTCCTTATGGCTAAGACTACTCCACTGCATATATACACCACATGCTCTTTATCCATTTGTGTCAGCAGGCGCCTAGGCTGATTCTGTAACTGGGCTGCTGTGCACAGGGCCATGATGAAGAGTTATCCAGGTAGCTTTTGTATGCTGACTTTGATTCTTTCTGTGACAGGCCCACGCCAGGTGGAGCCAGTCCTGTTTTGAGGAATTTCCATACTGTTTTCCACAGTGGTGGCTCTAAGTTACCCTCCTACCAACAGTGCGTGAGAGTTCCTTTCTTACATGCCATTTGCTATTTGCTAGTTTTGTTTTCTTGGTAACAGCCATCCTGACTGTGGCGGGATGGAATCCTAGTATAGTTCTGATTTCCATTTCCTGATGACTAAAGAGGGTGAACATTTTTTTCATCCACTTATTGGCCATTTGTACTTCTCAGAAGTATGTATTCAGTTCATCTGTCCATTTACTGATTAGATTATTTGTTCTTTTGGTGTAACAGTTTTGAAGTTCTTTATATATTCTGGATATTAATCCTGTCAGATGAATAGCTGTCAAGCATTTTCTCTTAGTCTGTAGGCTGAAAAGACGAGTATTTTTTTGTTTTTCAAGACTGGGGATTGAATCCAGAGAGTGGTGAGCTACACACTTCACTCATTTAATTTTCCTGCAGTGCGTGTGGGGCTCCCTGCCAGTGAAGCCCCACCAGCCACATCACTTCACACTTTTTTACCAGGAATCAAACTCAGGACCTCGATCTTGCCAGGCAGGCACTGTGCTGCTGAGCTGTATCCCTGGCCCAACTCATTTATTTCTAATTTTGAGACAAGTTCTGCTAAGTTGCCCAGGCTGGCTTTGAACTTGCAATCCTCTGTCCTAGCATCCTAAGCAGCTATTATATGTGTGCATCATCAGGCCTGGCCAACAGGCATGTTTTTGAATGTAGATTTTTCCTACTGTTGCGTCACTAAATTTAAGATGTTATCATTTGTGGGGTTGGTTTTTATTTATCTATGTATTTTTGGGTGGCACTGGGAATCAAACCCAGGCCTCATGCCCGCTAAGCAAGTATTCTGAAAATGCTGCCAATCAAAGTAGGACACACTATCCAGTGTTACAGTGCTTTCATTTCCGGTGAGTGAAATGTTAAAAATGTCTCAGGACTAAGGCCCAGCTTATAGCCCATCACAGTGTGACCTTCCTGCCACCCTGTGTGAGGCGCAAGGAACCCCACACCCAGCCCCCGCCTGCTGGCTCCCGGGTCAGGAGAAGCGAAGCCCTGGTGAGAGTGCACGGGCACCACGAAAGGGCCATGGGAAGGAGGAGACAGGCAGCGCGAGCCCTCCAGAAACACTAACGCAACGGAGGAAGCAATTCTGTGAAGTGACTTTGTAAGTTTAGGAACAAACAGTATGCATGATTTGATTTGATTATGAAATGATCACGTATGGCATAATTAAGAGATAATAAAAAACCTTGATAAAGCTGGAAAATTGAACACTGTCTTTTTTTTTCTCGAGGGGGGAAATTCCTAAAAGTCGGGGCCGACTTTCCTTCCTAGGTTTCCTTCTCTTTCCTAGCACTCTGACATCTCCAGGCTGCTGGTTTGGCTGAAGGGCATGAAGTCTGTGAACTGTGTCTCCTTGGCCACCACCAGCGGGTGGAAGTGGGTCTGGCATCCCACAGGGCACAGCCTGGGGCTCATGTCTGGGATGCCCTAGTCCCTGTCCCAGATCAAATGCTTTTCTGCCTCTGAGGTGCTGGGATGGTCCCATTTAGTCGGGAAGGCTGGTGAGCTTTGTTTTGGAGACAGGGTCTTGTTATGTGGTTCAGGCTGGCCTTGAACTCACTTTGTAGCCCTGGCTGGCCTCGAATTCAGGGTGATCCTCTTGCCTCAAATTTCCGAGTGCTGGGATTACAGGTGTGTGTGGCTCAGCTGGTGAGCTTTGAAAAACTCAGACAAAATAAAGGTCTGGGGCCTCCCTTGGGACCCAAAGATCTCTCAAAGCCTTGATCACTCTGAAAGTCATACGCACTTTCCTGAAAGAAAGAAAAAGCCTGGGGATTTTACATCCTGACTGGGAACTTACGAGATTCCAAGGTCAGGAAAGGTATGATTTGATTCCCTCCAAGTGCCAGGGCCAGCAGCCCTCTCAGTGTGCCCCTGACTCCACTGCCCTGGCCGTCACCTGGGAACGCAGCACAGACACATTTCTAGGCCTCGGCCACACCTGATAAATTAGAGAGCAGGGGCAGGCCCAGTGTTCCAGGCCACCTGTGATGAGCTTGCTTGGAGGCCATGCTCCAGGACAGTTCTCTGCCCTCACTGGCTCCTAACCTGGGGCCAGTGACCTTAGGCTCCAGGAGCCGCCATCTGACCCCGTTTCTCTGTCAAAAGCCAGGCTTCCCACAGCCACAGCCTCTTCTTCAGGGTCCCTGACACTTTCCTTGGGTCCAGAGCGACTTACTATGAAACAAACAGGAAGCTTTCCCCCAATGCACACTGCCAGTGCAGCTGTCTGAGGAGGGGGTGGGGAGGAAGCAGCAGGTCAGAGCAGTTCCTCTGTGCCACCAAAGTAACTCGGACCCAGTGTGGACCCAAAATGCACAGACAGACAAACTCCCAAACCCGCCCCTTGACTCAGCATGGCCTATCTGGAGGAGCAAAGGGCCTGGGGTGCTCAGAGCTGCCCGTGGAATCAGGATGCACAGTCTCCAGGCTCCAGGCCCCCTTGCACCCTTGTTCCTTCAGCAGCTGTCTGCTCCTCGCCCTTGTTCTTTCTCACAGCCATTGCTGCGTAGCTCGCTTGGCAACACCATCTGTGTTGACCCTCATGTCTTCCCACCCAGGAGGGCAGCCCGTCTAGCATCGGATCCCTGGTCTCGAAATGCACACCCGTGACATGTCCAGTGAGAGGAGGCGGGCACCCTGGCCAAACCCAGGCCTCTCTGGCCTTGTGGAAGCGGCAGGCAGATGCACCCCTCTTCCAGGAGGAAGCCACTGAGGTTCACCCAGCCAGGGGCCTGGTCACTGCTGCCACCAACAGTGGAAACTGACTATCACTGAGGGGTGACTACGTGTTGGCATCACTCTTAGAGCTGTCCATTAACCTATGACATCATGGTCACGGCCAGTCAGAGTGGTGGGACCCAGCAGCACCTGGATTTCCGGGATGAGGGAACTGAGGCACAGTGCGTTTACTGGGGTCTAGGCTTACGGTCAGTGTCAGGATTAGGGACTGGCTGCGGCTGCTGGCCAGTGCTACAAGCCGGGATGGGGACAGCAAGGGACAGCGCCCTACTGCTCCAGCTGTCCACCATCTTCCCAGGCTGTGGCCGTGGCCACGGCTTCTTGATGTCCTCCCCCCACCCCCCGATTCAGTGTTGCCTTTGTCTCTGGCCTCCTGAGCCTACTTCCTCCTTGTTGCAAATAAGACCTCAAGGCCCTGGCTGTCTCCTGACCTGCTGGCCCTACCCGCCAGGCCTTGTAGTGCACTTCGAGAGGACACAGTTATCCCGAGGGATTTCCGGCTCTACACACTAGGCCAACTGAGGAGCGCAGCAGCTCGGTTCCCACCACCCCGGAAAGCCAGGCCTCCTGTTTCTGTGACTGTGACGAGGCCACCTTTGCTCTCTGGCCAGCTCAGGTTGCGGCTCGGAGGCTGAGGAGAGGGTGGGGGACACTTGCACCTCGAAGCTTCTGCTAGCCATGGTGCTACCCTGACTGCAACGCCAGCAAGCTTGGGCTTGCATCCACTGCCACAGTGGGTACTGTGGGGAAGCGGTGATCTGGCGGGTGGTGGTGCCCTGGGATACCACTTCTCAGGGACACGTCTCAGAGGGTGAGCTCACAGGGCCCCCGACCCCTCCCACCAGGCCAGATGCAGGGCACGGCTACCCACCTAGGTCGGCATCTGTGCTCTTCTTCATGTCCTTCTGCAGCCGCTTGGTCTGCTCTTCCAGCCTGCAAAGCAGGGGCAGCCCTGGGCACCAGCCCTACTGTGCTTAGCCAGTTTCCCCGCTACCGCTAGAGGGTGAGCCCCGGCCGCTGCGCAGGTTGCCTGCCCACTCCCCACTGCGGCACGGGCTGACCCTCTCTCTGGGGATGCTCCCACTGCTTGCAGGAGGTCAAGCGCTTGAAGTTGACCTCCTTCCTACAGCCACGCGCAGGGGGAGACCTCGCAGGGGGAGACCTGAGCTGCACTGGGCTACTGACAGCTGAGCAGCCACCAGCCAGGCCAGGAGACGCGAGGCCCGGCAGGAGCAGGGGCTTGGCCCGACTCCCACCTCACTCTCCAGGGTTTGACACTCACTGCTGGAGTTTTCCATACTCCCTTTCAAAGTCTCTCTCCACCTGTAACAAGAAAGAGATAACTCAATCAACGGAGAAATGACAACAGGGTGGAAAAAATCTCCCGGCCTGCGGAAACTCTCTCCACACCCTCCCCGCAGCTGCGGGGAGCCTGCGGCAGATCGTTAAGGACACAGTATCCCTGTGTTCCCAAATTAACGAAGCGTTTGATTTGGGAAGAAGCTCTCTCCTCCTGGAGGGGCCAGCCGGGCAAGTCGCAGCGGATTGAGGCTCTGTTCTGCCACTGCAGGGAGCCAGGCGCCAGGCTGGGTGCCCTCTCCTCACCCTGACCCTGGTGGCAGTCAGCGAGCTCTGAGTAGGACTGAAACCCAGCCCAGCAGGCAGCAGGGTGCAGAGGAGGAGGTGGCCTGGGGTTCAGGGCTGGCTCTGCTGTGTACCAGTAGGGGGACCCCAGCAGGTCCCCTGCCCTCTCAGCTTCTTCCCTCCCTGTCTGGGCGGGCTCGGGGCAGATCCGAAAGGTCACACCTGTGACTGCAGGTGGGCGATCCATTTGGGAGCACAGGGGCCGTGGCTGGGCCCTTCCAAGTCTGCTGGTTGGTATTAGTCTAGTAGAGCTTTCTTGGGTGGGGCCGTGGGAGGGCAGTTTTCAAAAGATTCCCCTGCCTGACAAATTCAACCTCACATTCCTCAGCCTTAAAATGGGGTAATTTCACTGAGTCATTCCCCTCGGAGGTTTGTTTTCAGACTTCAATGGGCAATATGTGCAGAGCGCACAGTCAGGCGTCAGCTGGCCCATGGCTGAGCACACTGAGCAGACGGGGACTGCTGACCTTAGCAGAGACAGAAGTGCCCGAGGCACACAGGGTGCAAGCCCTGACGGTGACCGAGCACAGAGTCCCGTGCTGCACGCCACGACAGTCCTGCAGCTCTCATCTCAGGGAGGTGGCCGCCGGGGTGTCTTTACCTACTGAAGGCCTTTATGAAAGGACGAAATAAAAACTAGAGTGAAGCGCTCCGAGACCCAGAGAGCTCGCTGAGTTGCTGCGCCCTCTGGCTCCAAGTCGCCTCTCATGCAATGCGATTAGTGTGCTCCTGTGTGTGGGGCGCCAGAGAACACCTGGTCTCCCCGGTCAGCGACTGCTTGGACTGGCACAGCATGAGACTTCAGGGTTCCAACGGGGGGTGCCTGGGCGATGAGAGACAAGAGGGCTTATGCTAAGAGTGGCCAGTGGGGTACAGCAGGGTGGGTGGCTGACCCCCCACTCGGGGCTGTGCACACTGCTGCTGCCGAACAGCATTTTGGTGCCCTGCTTTCAGAAGCTTACTGGGCTCAGGTCTCTCTGCATAGGGAAAAGACCCACTGGGGACAGGAACAGAATTCCAGCCCCTCAGAATATGGTGAAGAGAGTCGCATTCCAAGGTACGGCTTCTGAGGGAAGGAGCCAAGTGGAAAAGATCTGAACATCTTTGAATGCTTGATGCCTTTGCCAAAAAGGCAGCTGGAGCCCAGTCAACAATGCAAGTGCAAACACATGTGCACAGACCGTCGGGGGACCAGGCCGGGCTGGGCCAGGCGAGCCAGGTTAGCCCAGGGAGGACCAAGCTATAGACTGCCGCCCTCGGCCATTCCTTGCATTCTCTGGGCTCAGGGCGCGAGGCGAGGGCCACGGCACGGAGTGGCATTGTTCAGTGAGTGAATAGGTTGAGCACCCCCGAATTTACACTCTCAGTACAAAGGTGCATCCCATCAGAACCCAGGCAGGGGGCAAGTTCTGAGCCCCTTCACAAGGGCATCACCCGAGACACAACTGGGAGGGGGCGGGGCAGGCACTCTGGGTCTCTGGGGAGCTCGACTCTGGCCAAGAAATGCCTAGTTTCTATTTCATCCTTTCAGTCTGCTCCAACGGGATTAGGGAGGGTTACGGAGGCAGAGGGTCTCTCTGCTTGGCGTGTGAAACCTTTCTCCCCTGCAGAGGCTCAGTGTGGTCACTCGGGGGTCAGTGCAGTCACACAGGGACTTCACAGGGCGCCCACTCAGTGAGGATCCTCGGCTGTGCTCTCCTTTGTCCACCAGGCCCGCAGGCCTTGCCTCGGAGGGTCACGGCAAGCAAAGCTTTAAAGAGCTCCTTCCCCTTGAGGCCTAGGCGGGCAGGCCCGGCTGCTGCCTCCACACCACACTCTGGCCACCTTATGGGACGTGGGGCCACCGGGGTCTAAGCGGAAGGCCAGGACCAGGAGGCGGGGGTTTGTTCCTCTGTCTCGGTGCTCATGGTCAGTGCCTGCAGGGAACATGCCATTCCTGCCAGAGCCTTGACGACGGTGGAGTGTATGGTAATAACCTGGGCACAGGAGAGCTGTGAGAGCAAAGACACAATGCCTCCTTTGTGGCTCACAGCTGGGTGCCTTGAGCCAAAAACCTCCTGAAACTCCCTGAAGATAACATGAGCATTTCTTCCCATGACAGGGGTGCCATGACTTCCAGTAACCCAGGCGGCCACATACGCTCCCCTCCCTGAGCGCCTGGGCAAGAACGCCAGAGTGCGTCACCACCAGCCGCGGGCAGCAGCCAGAGATGCCGACTCCTGCGCAGCCCAGGCCTGCTCTGGGGGCCGCAGCGGGTGGGGGAGCACGCGGTCCAAGAGGCAGGGTCTTGCTCCATAGACCTCAGTGCCCTGGGGAGTGGTAGAGAAGAGACTAAGTAAGCGCACAACTCTAGCCCAGCCTGTGACTTGGCTTTAGTTCTTTGAGGGAGATCAAAGGCCCAGCCTCGGATTCCACCGCTGTGGGAATGCAGCCGTGCAGACAGGCCGCGTCCTTGATCACCTGGTTCCCTGTAATGCCCGGGGCATCACTGAGGGCTTCCTGTGGGTCAGATACCGGGCTGAGCACCTTCTATGTGTGAGACTCATGCGACATCCGTGACAAGGGTACTGTCAGCACCATTTCACACACGAGAAACTAAGGCTCAGAGAAGCTAAGGAACATCATTTTTTTGTAGAAAACAAAGGCCGTTTTGATGAAGACTGGGTGTTGGAAGGGTTTTTTATCTGTTGGTTCTTGGTAGCAAATGATGGAAATAAAACCCTTCTAAAAACCACTTCTCTTTTGGATCTGCCATAGATTAAACTCTAGAGGCTCAGAGCCACACCTTCTC
Source organism: Dasyprocta punctata (assembly GCA_004363535.1). NCBI lineage: Eukaryota > Metazoa > Chordata > Mammalia > Rodentia > Dasyproctidae > Dasyprocta > Dasyprocta punctata. The sequence goes on from RJWM01000249.1 coordinate 203,867, forward strand.
ACTTCCTGTAGCCGGCTGTGGCCCGGCATTTGCACGCCCAGATTCTCTGGGCTTCATCTGAGAGCTTCCACAGATGGTCAGCCCTGCCGGAGGCGACTTGCCTTTGCAAGAAGCAGCAGAGGACTCTTTTAACTAGCGCCCAGTTCCTTTCGAGTGACCTCACTTTGGATTTCCCAAAGATGGAGGCGCTGATCAGGAGTGTGCTAAACTTCCTGCTAAACCAAAGCATATCCTTCCTGGTGTTCTGAAAGCTGAGGTGAGGAGTGAGAAGTTAGCAAGAAAAGGAGGTCTGTCAGGGGCTGGGATGACAAAAACAAGGCCCTCGACTTTCTGGAGCCATCACAAAGGGGAGCTGCTGCAGTTATGGCTGCTCACGTTAAGAGCAACGGCCACACTTGGTGTGTGTGTGGGGGGCAAAGGAGGCAATTCTGCAGGAGAACGGCCGAGTCCTAGAGATCTTCACAGCCAGACGCAGCCTGAGGCAAGGGAAAGAGTGCTCAGACCCACGTCCTAATTTCTGCTCTGTCAACAGGGGGATTTCAAACCTTAGAAAGTCTCCACCACCCTACAGACTTTATTTTACAGTGAGGAAAAATCAGGAGGTTGGGCCAGATGAGCTCTCAGGGCTTCCAGCTCTAACCTTCTAGATTCTGTGACTTTTTTCCCTCTTCTACTTGGAAGCTAAGTTGGGGCTAAACCCTAGGGCTCCAAAGCGGAATCATTCTGTCCAGGGACTGCATTATGGGAAGTAACACTTTTGGTGGAGCAGATGAAGGGACCTGGGTCACCTGAAGAAGACGCCTGGTCTTTATGTAGCTCCGGTGAACAGAAGAGTGGGTGCGGGCCATGTGTCTGGTTGGGTTCCATGGTCCAGGAGTCCTCTTAGGAAAAGGACTGCTCAGATGCAGAACCCTGCAAACCACCTCTTCAACCCACCCAAAGATGGGCAAGAGCCGGAAACACCCCAGGTCAGGAGGCCCCACAAGCCCTGTCTTTGAGAGGTTCGAGATTTACATGTCTGGGAATGGGGCCCAGGTTGCTGTTTTCCCAGAGCTCTGAGTCCAAGCATTGGTTCTATGCAGATGCCATAGGAGGCAGAAGTGAGTCTCAAGAGTGAAAGAATCAGGGTACTCACTGTTTTGGGAACAATCTGTTTCTTGGGCTGCCCAAGCTTGAAAGGAATCCTGTAAGAAAGAGACCAAGAGGGATACTGTGAGGAAAGGGGAAGGAGGTGGTTGAAAGAAGTGTGGTGGGAGCCCGCTTATCCCAGGGGGATGGGGACCGGAGGGGCTGGCTACTTGGCACTTGTACCCAAGCCATGGAGGGCGCAGGACCATGGACACCTCCTACAGTGTCCTGTGCAGCTCTTGGGCACCACCTCTTGCCCCAGACGTCTTTCCATGAATGGTCTGTGGTTCACAGAAAAAGTGAGAAGTGGGGAGAGACTACCGAATAACAACCACCAGAAACCCTGTCTCCTGTGGAGCTGCAAGGGAGAAATTGCGGGTTCCATGGAACAGCTACCATTCTTGGAGACAGTCCCTTAAAATTCCCAACAAATGTCACACATCGTCTACACCAGGTGCTTCAGTGCGTCTCTGCAGGGGGACACACTGGGTCTGCAGGTGTCTCAGGTGACCAGGGAGTGACAAGTTGAGCACCAGCCCAGGCTCCACCTCCCAGAGAGGCTGCCCTCTGGCCACTAACTGCCGCACTGGAGTTCACTTTCCTGCTCTGGAAAATAAGTGGAGTAACCAGGTAATTTAGGCACTTCCTCCAGGCACTGAAAACTCTACTTTTCTACCATCCTGTGAGGAGAACTGTGGCCAGGCTAGAAAGCCAACATGGCACATCCCAGTAGCTATGGAAATACTAGTGCCCCCCTCTCCACTGCCCTGTCCTGCCCTGCCCCCACAGAAAGGAAGTGGAGCCCCCTTCCACCCTTCCCTTCACACCCTTCTCCCCAGCCTGCTTCCACTTGGCCCAAACTGACCAACACCACTGCTAAGCCCAACGGTATAATTAACTACCGATAATAACCCCAGACAACAAGCTGGTTGAGGGGATGGGCCAACCTGAGTCACAGTGGTTTAAATTTAATTTCTGGAGGACATCCTGTTTATTGTTAACCCAGCCCCATAATTTGGGAGCGTTAACCCTTTGAGGGCTGGCTGACTCACGTGGATTCTGTAAACAAATCGTCTTGGGTTATGTAATTACCATCGGAGGAAAGGTAAGCTACAGAACTGAAAGGAGAGGAAAAAATGGAATTCCTATTTCTCTTTCTCAGACCAAAGAGGAAGGGCTCAAGGAGAGGTGAGTCCTTTCCCCAAGTCCCCAATTACTTCCCCCATAATCAGGGATTAGAGCTGACAGACGGTGAGCAGTGGCCCTCAAGGACCATTATGGAGATAGCGCAAATGAGGTCCTGGTGGCATTGCCACAAGATTGCTCGAGTTTTGCGGGAAGCACGCTGCAGTGTAAAAACCCCTCACCGGGAAGCAGAAAACCTGGCCGGTCTTACTGGTTTTGTGATTTGAACAAATCGCATCTCTCCAGAGCCCAGTTTCTTCGACTACAAAACAAAGGAGTTGTAGCAGATGGTCCCTTGCATTCATCTGAGTGGAATCTCATCCAGGAACAAGGGGAGTGGGCCACAAATCCTGAAGAAACCTCAGAGTGGTCTGCACCACGACTCTGCCTCGGAGCCTGCTACTACACACGCCAGGAACCCACAGAGGCGAACTTAGTTGCCATTACTTCCAGTGCTGCAGCTCCTCTCTAAATCTTAATATAGAATCACAATATTTTTAGAACTGCAAGTCACCATAGAAAAATTTTTTCCAGTTCAACCCTCTCATTTCGGGGACAAGCAGATCAGAAGCAGCTCAACGACTCGCCCAGGGTCGTAAGAACAGGACGAAGCCACAGGGCCCCGACTTCTGGCCCAGTTTTCCCTCTGCCATTCAAGGGTCAATGCTTTTCTCATGTGGGTTTTTATGTATTTTAAAATTTTTATTAGTACACGTTTGCAGCACATAGTGATTACACTGGTACACATAAATAACATCTTTTTTGTCCTTCCTCTCCACCTATTTTTTTTGCCAGCATCAAATTCACTTATTTATCTTATAAGTCCTTATAAAGTTAATTATTACATATAGAGACTACCAGCCAGACTAACAGGCCAACAAACATAGAAAACACATAGGACAATTGTCCTAAATCAAGGTACACTTTTACATTGTCCATGCTGGATTACAAAAACTTTTTTTCTCTCTCACACATGGATTTTTAAATATGTATTTGATTAAAATGTCTAGTCTTAAAGTATACAGGAGCAGAAGAGGCTCGTAGTTCTCCAAGAGACTGGAAATGAAAGAGAAGATCACGGTAAAGTACAGGATGGTTTGGCACAAAGAAAGGTTATGTGTACTATAGCTTGAATAGTCTCTGTACTTCTATCGCAGCTACTGACCATCAGATATAAGTTGATTATACTGTTCTGATTTTTCAACTCACCAGCTCAAGAGCTGTGTATCTACTTGCTATTATAATGTCCTTTTAAAGAAAACTGTCTTTCTCTCTCTGACTGAACCTAGGGCCTTCACACTGAGCTACATCCCCAGTCTTTTTTTTTTGAGATAGTGTTTCACTAAGTCACCCCAGATTGGGCTTGAACTTCAATCCTCTTGCCTCAGCCTCCCAGAGTGCTGGAATTACAGATGTATGCCACCATGCCTGGGTTTATAAACTTTTTTATTAAGCTTTAGATCAACAGAGAAATTGTGAGGTAAGTATCACAATTCCCATGTCCCGCACGTCCAGTTTCCCCTTTCATTAACACCTTAAATCAGGACAGTGCACCAGTCATAATAAACCAATACCGATGGAAGGTCTACATTCAGATCTGACCCCAGTGTCCTTCTCCCGTGCTGGGATCCCACCAGGTCACGACGTTACGTTTAGTCTGGAAGTTCCCTTCGTCCCCTTTTGGTTGTGAAGGTTCTCAGGCTTTGCTTGTGTTGGTGACACAGACAGTTTTAAGGAGCAGTGGGCAGACTTCTTACAGACTCCGCCCCCCAGCTCTACCCGTTCTTTGGACTACTTCAGGGTTATGGGCTTGGGGGGCGGCACAGAGCTTGGAAGCCAGGCTCATCACGTCTCAGTAAGCACGCACGCTGTGGTCACGGCCTTCTGTGTGGATGCGTCCTTGGCCACCAGGACGAGGATGCCTGCCAGGTTTCTCCTTGGAGAAGCTACTCCCCTTCCCTCTTTCCCTACAAAGCCACAGTGCAGCTAAGCCTTAGTCATTTCTATCACTATGGACTCACCGATACGGATTTTATACTTTGGGTTATAAATCAATGTTACTTTATTTTGATACTAAAACTGTGGTGGTTTGTCAGTCTTTTTTTTTTTTTTTTTTTTTTTTTTTGCGGCACCTGGGATTGAACTCACAACCTCGCGCCTGACAGATAGGTGCTTAAGCCACTGAGCCAAACTCCCAGCCCTTAAAATTTTCTTGGCTGTTTTGTGTGTGTGTGTGTGTGTGTGTGTGTGTGTGTGGCACCAGGGATTGAACTCACAACCTCGCATCTGCCAGACAGGCACTTAAGCCACTGAGCCAAATTCCCAGCCCTTGTGGTGGTCTGTTGATTGGCAGCTTTTCCAGCTGACTTCTGAGTGCTTCTGACATACCTAGCTCTTCTTTAACTACAAAATGCTCCATTTGTGCCCAGTCCTAGATCTGGTGGAGGAGCCTACACTCACTTTCAATGTACTTCTGAATGGTCTCAACTTCCCTTTCAGTCTCCTTTCCCATTCACTCAACACGGCTACCCCAATCCAGCCACACAGCTGTTTGTTAATCCCCAAATCTAGACTCCTCACAATTTCCTGTCCCCAACTAGGACACCTCTGAGTCCCCGTCACTGGGACAACTTCTACTGTCCAGGGAAATGGGGACATGGCTGAACCACTCAACCAGAATGTCTTCCCCGCTTTCTGGCTAACTTCAAGTTGTTCTCCACTTGATAAAGCCTTGCTTACTGTATTCTGAGTGTTTAAAACTTATTTGGCATTTAAAAATGTCCTATCTTTTATAGTTTGTCCTTTTAAAAATATGCTCATCAGAGAAAAATTGAGAAACAGAGAAAAGGGTAGAAGGAAAAGAAAAACTCCAGTCATAATCTCATTATCTTAAAGTTGACCAAGATGAATTTTTTAAAGATTTTTTATGCTGGGTGTGGTGGCATACGCCTGTAATCCCACCACTCAAAAGGCTGAGGCAGGAGGATCACTGTGAGTTCAAGGTCTTAGCTACACAGTGTGTTCAAGGACAGCCTGAACTACATAGTGAGACACAGTGTCTCAAAACAAACAAAAACAAACAAAATTTATTAGTATGTTTGCAGTACATAATGACTACATTCATCATACGGAGTCAGTACATGCAGGATTAATGTTTTGGTGGTTCTAATTGTATTTTTAAAATTTGCAGAAAAAAAAAATAACTGAGGCAAACAGACCAAATGTTAGCAGTGGTTACTTCTAGTTGGTGAGAATATGATTACTGGTTTCTTTGCATTTTTGTATTTTTTTTCAAAAAAAAAAACCTTCAGTTTTTTTTCTTCATTACAAAAATAGACCCTGATCGGCGTTAAACACTTGGGAAGGAATGGAAAAACACGAAGGACACCTCCCAAAGGAAAAAATGAGCAGTAATACCATCACCATAGACATGTACTTACAGTCCTCCTGCCTCAGCCTCCTGAGTACCGAGCCTCCTGGCATGTGCCTCCATGCCCAGCTAGTATCCTGATTTTTACAAGTACAGGTATATAGTGAAAATCTGCCCAGTTTTATTTTTATAGTTTATATCACTTACTGTTAGTCATTTCAACTCTTTCAACCTTTTCTAAACAAAAACTTGAATCACTAAATCATGTAGCTAAATCTTTGTGTACCAAGGATATGTCTGTCACACAAGACCAATTCTTGAAGTCAGAATTGTGCTCAGCACTATAGCACCTACCTGGCAAGGGCAAGGTCCTGAGTTTGATTCGCAGTTAAAAACAAAAAAAGAAAAGAAAAGAAAAGAAAAAAGGCGGTCAAAGGATAAATATAGGCCTCATAAAAATATACAGTGAATGTTTAAAAAATCAGCCAGGCATGGTGGAGCATGCCTTTAATCCCAGCACTTGGGAGGTTGAGGTAGGAGGAGCGTTGTGAGTTCAAGGCCAGCTTGGGCTACAAAGTGAGAGCGAGGCCAGCCTAAGCTACATAGGGCGACCCTGCCTCAAAAAACCAGGGCTAGGAGTTTGGCTCAGTGGCTTAAACACCTGCCTGGCAGGTGTGAGGTTGTGAGTTCAATCCCTGGTGCCGCAAAAAACAAAACAAACAAACAAAATACATATATATAATAAATTAAAAAATCATTATAGTAATTTTTGCCAATAAATATCAAAATATTCCCCCTCACTCTGAACACACCTACCCCATCGTTAGTGCCACTTTAAGTGTTCTGAGTGTCTCTTTCCTGTCTTTACAAGGTATGATCAAAAATACAGTGAATGCTGCTGCCAATGCCATCTAACAGAAAGGCAGGCTTGTTAAAACATTATGGTGTTTCTAAACTGGGTGTGGTGGTGCATGCCTGTAATTCCAGCACTTGGGAGGCTGAGGCAGGAGGACCGCTGCAAGTTCGAGACCAGCCTAGGCTACAAAGTGAGTTCAAGGCCAGTTTGAACTGCATAGCAAGAGCCTGTCTCAAAAAAAAAAAAAAAAAAAAAAATTTACAGTGTCCTCATCCATGTTGCTCACAAGATTTGGTACCATGCGATTTCTGGCTCTTCCCCAAATGAGTAGGAAAGGTAAACATTCCGAGTCAGTTCTGGACATCAAGACAGCCACAACAGCACAACTGAAAACCTGAAAGAGGTCTTCAAGAACTGCTGCAGAAAGTGGCAAATGTATTCCAAGAGAGGGAGAAGACTTTGTAATGAATGGCAATGTATTTTTCACTGCAACAAAAATTTTTACAAAATTAAATATGTAAGGGTGGTTTTTGCTTATGGCTGAAGTTTTGACACATTTTGCCAAAGTGCTCTAGACACAAATCAAAACAACTTTTTTTTTCAGAGGCAGGGTCTCACTATGTAGAACAGGCTGCCCCTGCACTCACTAGGTAGTCCAGGCTTGTCTCAAACTTGCTGCGATCCTCCTGCTTCAGTCTGCTGAGTGCTAGGATTACAGGTGTGCGCCTCTATGCCCAGCTGCTGTTCTCTACAAGGACAGAACATTTACACTTCACCAGCTCCTTTGCCTCACATATCTGCATTTCTGTGATGACTGTCTGCCTTTCACTTTTGTACGTTTGTGTTTGGTATACAGACGTTTTTGGTTAGTATGAACCTACCTCTTCTATTGTGACTTCTCCTTTGTTTGGTATCACAGTGAGAAAATGCTGCTTCCTCTACCCTGACAACTTATATACACTGTCCCTCCTTATCTACACCTTCCACGTCTGCACATCCAACCAACCACTGGTCGAAAATATTCAGAAAAAAAGTGCACCTATGAACATGTACAGTTTTATTCCATCATCATTCCCTAAATGACACACTGTAACAACTACTGACAAAACACATTCTATTAGGTATTACTACAGCTAACATGGGAGGATGTGCATAGTTTTTACACAAACCCTAGGACATTATATTTAAGGGACTTGAGTACCTATAAATGTTGGTACCCCGGAGCTGGAATCAATCCTCTCCACATCCCTAGGGACGATGTCATTTCCTTTTTTTTTTTCTTTGGTATTTACCTTTGCATTGCTAAAGAAAAATGCTTACATTGCTCCCTCTTGGTGGTTAGACTTTTAAGTACTAGCTACCTACTCTGGAAGATGATTTAGCTAAACAAAACATTTTCAATTTGCAACTTACCTTCTCAGGATCGTTATCTCATGACTTGGTGAGATCAGTCAGTAATAAGTAAATGCTTACAAGGACATTGCAAATTATTTTCCATCCCACATGTCAGAGCCCAGGGCTGCTCAGTGTCAGTCCAGCCTCCAGACACCCTGCAGGTTCAGCAGCTCTACATCCTCCTAAGAGTATGCCAGGCCCCAGCTAAGCTGCTCCCAATTCCTGACCAACAGAAATGGTTTATACTGTTGTTTTGAGCATCTGAGCAGTGGGCTAATGTCATACAGCAATGCATGACTAACAACACTGCTACATTTTTTTTACTTTTCTTTCATTTGCTTAACTTTCTATTATCTGCCTCTGATTCAATCTGTGGTCTAACTCCACTTTTAGTGTGTGCTGTGCTGGGGATCGAACCCAGAACCCTGTGTGGGACAGGCAAGTTCTCTAGCCCTGAGCCACATCTCCAGCCCTCAATACATTCATTCTTACCAGCTATTTGCCCTGCTCCAATCTGGACCGGCTGCCTCTCACCTGGTATGGCTGTTGCTCCACTCTCCACGTCCTCTTTGGGATTCCTTTGACCTCTCTTCCATTACCCAACCACTCCTCCCTCTTTCTTGTGTTACCCGTTTTTATAGTAGAAGAAAAATTTTCAGACTTCTTCACACAAAAAAAGTTTTACCTTTGGGCTAGTTTGACTGGATATGGATACCATTTCTTTCAGAACTTCAAAGGCACTGTGTTTCATTGTCTTCTAGTAACCCTCTACTGCCATGGTGAAGTCTGAAGTCACCCTGATTTCTCTTCTTGGTATGCGACCTGTTTTTTTTTTAATGCAAGCTTACAGAATTGTATGTTTGTCTTGGTGTTGTATAATTTTATTTTTTACAGCTTTAAAAAATGTATTTAGCAACACATTTCATCAAAAAATACAACCAACTGCCAGGCTTGGTGGTGCATGCCCGTAATGTCAACACTTGGGAGGCTGAGGCAGGATTGCTGTGAGTTTAAGGGCAACCTGGGCTACACAGTGAGCTCTAGGACAGCCTGAACTGCATAGCAAGACCCTGACTCAAAAACAAAACAAAACAGAAATAAACCCAACCAACAAATAATGAACAGGAATCAATACATTGGAAAAGATGAACAAGATGTAGTAACAAGAAAAGGGTAACAGCAAATTTCATAATGAAAGTGAGAAATAATTATAAAGTTCATGGATATTTTAATTTCTGAGAAATGTGATATATAATTTTATGATTTAGTTTATAGTTCTGTTTTCATCTTTGGTACTGGGTACTCACAGTAAGTTTCAACTTAGGAACTTATAATCTTCAGTTATGGAACCCAAAGACTTTGTTATTGATTTCTCTTCCATGTCTTCTGTTTCTTACTTCTGATATCGTTTCAATTTTGATGTTGACTTTTCTTGGCTGGTCTTCTAATTTCTCTGCTTTTCAGTATTTTCTTAATATTGTCTTCTAACATTTTTAAAGCATTTTTTCATTTCTGCTGATTTTATTTTAAATTTTATGGCTTTAATTCCATTTACATGGCTTTGATTTAGTACATTTTACAAAAGAAATCTAAGGGCTGGGGATATAGCTCAGTGGCACAAGCACCTGTTTGGCAAGTACAAGGTCTTGAGTTCGATCCTGGTAGCTGCCCCAATGTAAGAGAAATGCTAACTGAAAAGCATGTGGCCACTTTTTACCTATTGCCAAGGATGTGAAGTTCTCACAGTTTTTATTTCACATTATTTTATTTTGCTACCAGATTTTTAATTTCTAAGAGCTCTATTTAATTTTCAGTAAACTTGTGTCATTTGTAGAAAAATGGATGTACCTTGAGACCACAACATTAAGCAAAATAAATCAGACATACAACCTTAATTATTATATGGTTTCTCTTATATGAAAAACCCAAAATACAAATAAAGAACAAAATAAAAGACAATAGGAAGTAGGGTGACAGATCTTTCTCAAATGGGAAGGGTATCAAGAGACGGTGGGAGAGCAGGGGGATGCAAAAATAAAGTGTTATGTACATGGACCATCCTCACAAGGAATGTAATCATGTATTGCAAACATGTACTAATAAAAAATAAAATAAATTCATAATTATTAACATGTAAAAAAAATTCAGGATGTTCCTTTTTATGGTGTCCTGTTTTTATGTCACAGATGCTTTCTCTCTCTGAGGAGCTAATGATAGCTTAAAAATAAAGTTTCTTCTCCCTTTATAGTCTTAGTTTCTCTCCAAGTTGCTTTTTTTTTCTGTCTACTTAGTCTTTTTTATACTACATGCTTCCCTTGGATGTGTGATAATTCTTGGGTGCTCGCTCGCAGCTCGGGGCCCGGGGTGAGGGGGTCTGCTGTGAGACGGAATCTGGCCGAGCATTCCGGTGGTGAACTAGTAACTCAGGAGAGCTGGGACTACAGGCGTGCACCCCATGCACAGCTACCATGTCAGTAAGTCTTCTCTCCTGGGCAGTAAAATTTCCTATGAGAGTCTACCCTTGGGCCAGGGCTATAGCTCAGTGGCACAAGTGCCTGCCCGGCAAGCATGAAGTCATGAGTTTGATCCCCGGTACCCATCTCCTGCTTCAGGAAGAAGGTGGCCCAGCTCAGTGTTCTGGCAGCAGCTGGGCATGGTAGCACATGCCTGTAATCCTAGTACTTGGGAAGCTGAGGCAGGAGGATCGTCACAAGTTTGAGGCCAGCCTGGGTTACATAGTGAAATCCTGTCTCAAAAAAACAAGAACCCCACAAAAAACAACCATCAATGTTCTGGAAGCTCAGTGAGTGGAACGAGTTGTGTGCTTGTGTGTGTGTGTGTGTGTGTGTGTATGCACGTGCTGGAATGAGGGGAAAGAATGGCTTGGAAGCCCACACGTGTACACTCACATTTTCCTCCTGACTCCACCATGGCTGTCCTACTTCAAGTGTGTTTGCTATTCTGTGAGGCAAGGCTGTGTTTTGTGGACCTGGAGCTTATATAATTTTCTATGGCCCTTTAAAGAAGAAGAACACAAAATCGCAAATATAAAAATAGGCATAAAACTGAAAATTTGAAGAGAGTAAAAATCTTAAAAAATAACAAGTCTTAAAGAGGATAAAAGATACAAACAGCATGAAATGAAGAAAAACCTAAGTTTCATTAATCATCTACCTGACTTATCTCTATATATTTATCTCTACATCTCTGATCTGTATCATCTTTGATTACCTCTTCAAGTGTCAGAGTTGGTAGCATCATTTTCTAAGAGTGAAAAGATAATTCAGCCTTTTCTCTAGAATGGCTGATTTAAATTTATTTTCTATTACAGTTTAGAAAAGCTTTTTTTTTTCCCCTCTAGTTTACTGGTAACATACAAATTTTAGGATTATTGTAAAATTTAGAAAAATCTCATGTTTGTTTCACAAATAAACTGTAAGATTTCAGGGCACATTTCAAGATTTCTTGTACAGTGACTAATCTTCAATGTTCTCTGAATTATTGACAGCAACTAGTTTGTCACTGATGTCCTTGTCAGAGGGCGTATCAAGAGTTCTATTATTTTTGTCTTTCATGTTAAATCTACTACAAATTTCAATGTTGTACTGATGTGTTCATATGATTCACTCTTCTTCTTCATTAATTGTATTATCAAACAATCACCAGTCCAATTTAAAACTGATTCTCTCCTCAATGGGTTAATAGCTTTTGGCATGACTGACAATGTTTTGTTATACTTTGCTTGACTTCAGACTAATTTCTACTGATTTAATTGTTCACTTTTGTTACTTGTGTTTCATAAAACCTCATTTCCCCCTTAATTTTTAACTACATTTAAAGATGACCAAAAGGTACTCTCTCTATATTTCCAACTCAGTGTCAGTAATTTTTCACTTGTTCTATTACAAATGTCTTTACAGGGCTGGGAGTTTGGCTCAATGGCTTAAGCGCTTGTCTGGCAGGCGCGAGGTTGTGAGTTCAATCCCCGGTGCCGCAAAAAACAAACAAACAAAAAAAAGTCTACAAATTGCAGTTAAAACAGCATATTCCTCAACCCCTACCCAGGCCCATCTCAGGCAACGCCTTGGCTACTCAAAATACAAGACAATGGTACAGAATTTTGTTGTTTTTTAAAAACTAATTGTAGTATAAATACCCTTTCTTTTCAGTTTACAAAAACAGAGGACCAGGTGACTGCACAGCTATGGTTTCTTCCAAGGATCTCTGAGAAGGGCCATGCAAACCAGGGTTCTGAAAGCCTAGGTTTCATTAGTTTCACGCAGTCCATCATACTTTGTGTCCCCTAGCACAGAACTCTCTGGGGCTTGGGGACCCTTCATCTTTCTGCTGGGGTGTGGCAGAGACACTCTTCCAGTGAAATGGAATTGAGGAGGGAGATATCAGGGCTTTAAATATGTTCATGAACAGCTCTCAACTAATCCTTAGCTTCACGCCACCTCTAGAAGTTCAGTGCCTCCCACTCTTGAGCCATGGAGGATTCTGGGATGGAAGCTGGGATGGCTCTTGGTATTCCCATTCCCAGTTTAGGACCTTTTTTTTGGGGGGCGGTCCATACAGGTACATAGTTCATCATGGCTTTGGTTTGTATTTCCCTAATGACTAATGATGCTGAGCATATTTTCATGTGTTCATGGGTCACTTGTCTTTGAAGAAGTATTCACTGAGTTGTGTTACTGCTGAGTTGTGAGAAGAAGCCCTTGTATACTCTAGATCTAAGTCCCTAACTAGATATATGACTGGCAAATATTTTCTCTTGTCTCTGAGTTTCTTTTTCATTTTTTTAATGGTGTCTTTTAAAGCATAAAAGTTTTAAATATTGATGAAGTCCAACCTAATTTTTCTTTTATTTGTGTTTAGTGTCATTTAAGAATCCTTTGACACATTCAAGGTAATAGAGATTTGCCCCTATGTTTTCTTCTAAGAGTTTTATGGTTAGGTTCTTAAACTTAGGTCTTTGATTCATTTGGAATTAATTTCTGTATGCAGTGTGGGAGGTAAGGGTCCAACTCATTCCTTTGCAATTCTCATTAAAAATCAACTGATCATAAATATAAGAATTTATTACTGGGCTTTCAATTCTAATTCATGAATCTAGTCTGCTGCCAACACCACACTGTCTTAGTAACTTTAACTGTTGTAAGTTTTAAGATTAAGAAGTGAAAGTCCTCTAACTTTGTTCTTTGTGAAATTATTTTCAATATTCATTGTTCCTTGCATTTCCATATCAATTTTAGTTTTATTTTTTATATTTAAATCTTTACTCCATCTGAAATTTGAGTGTATAACAAGCTAGCTGTTTTAAAAAATACTCAAGTCTTTGGAAAAATTGTTTTATCACTGTTAAATGCTTCTATGTCCTATCATAGACTGATCTACACTTTTGCCAATAATAGATTTAATTATTTGGGTTCACAAAAGCTCTTAGTACCTACTAAAGTAAATCCTTTTCTATTATAATTCTTTCTCAGGTAATTTTTGGGGCTATTTTCATTTATTATTCAGGATGAATTTCAAAATCATCAGCTGTGCCCCCCCCAATTCCATGATATATTTAATATAATGGGAAACACATTACATTTACAGGGGGTTGTGTGTGTGTGAAGAACCTATATCTTTACAAATATTAGGTTCACTCATTGAAGTAGGGCCATATTTCCTCCTGCTCAGTCAAGTCTTTTTATTATGTTCTCCAGTCTTAAGGGTTTTTAATAGATTGTTTACATTTATTTTCTTAAATATTAAGATCTAAAGTAGTACTTATATATTAAATTTTTGGCTCCACATGTCATGGAATTTTCTGCTTCACACATTAGGTACATTCCGTGGAATTTTTGGTGGTACCATAAAATAGGATTTGCTTTTTCACTTTATCGTGCTGGCACAGACCTACATATGTAACCTATGCAGCCTGAGAAATTCAGCTGGGTTGGGTAAGGACTAATTGGGTTTTTCAGAAAGACAGGGTTTTCAGACAGTCTTATGATTTGAAAAGCAATGATAAAATATCCATTTTATTACTTAATATTTATACTAATTATGTTTATGTTACTGTTCTACTGTGTTAGGTAGAAACTGTATAGGGAAAAAAGTTCTAGATTTTACTAAGAATGCTTTACATCTGATCTTCACTATTAAATCACGAAGCGAGTTACTGATTTCAGCCAGAAAAACCTAACAGTAAGGAAGTATCTTTCTGTTCCTAGATCACTAAAACACATAATGATTGCATGTTTCACTTATCCCAGTGACTTTTCAGCATGTGAGTAGGTGGCCAGTTCACTCTGCTATGACCCATCACTGTGATGAACTGCAAATGCACTTGCCAGTCCTGAGCTGGTCTTTCACTCCTGACAGGACCCTGCTGGTTAAGGGGACAGGCTAATTTACTCTGATGCATCTATGACTTGGTTTCCGACGACACAGCTCCTCAAGGGCAGGGACTGAATGTGGTGCTTCTTTGTAACCCCAGCAGGTAGTCTGCTAAGCACAGTGCTACTGTCAACCTTTCGCTGAATATTTAATAAATATTTAAGGGCCACCTCTGTGCCAAGCACTATGCTAGGCTCCAGAGATACCAGGATGAACAAGACAGACTCATTCTTTGACCTCATGGAACATGAGGTCTAGTTTCATATACACAGTAAACACTGAATATCAAATGAATGAGTAAATGTGCACTGCCCCAAGGGCCTTGTGAAACACCATACCGTGATTTAAGGTTTCTGGAAAAAGCAACACGTACATAAGGATATATAAATGGCAAAGAAGGTAATATCATTCATTATCTTCCCTCTCCCAATTCTGAACTCATCACAACTAAATCCATGAAAGGTATCACAGTCCCAGAGATAGGACATTCAGCAGAGACCTGAGACAAAAAAGTAAGCCTTTGACCTCAGAAGTGGAGCCGGAAGAGGTTATCAGAGCACTCATACAGGATAATATGAAGGCAAACGAGACTTCTGGATTAATTCTGAGGTTTCCAGGGCTAGATGCGACCCCCATCTGCCAGAGAAATAGCCAGGACATTGGGGCAGGCATCGCGATGCAAGGATCGGATTCCCTCTGCCCCAGAATGGAACGTTCCAGCAGGACCCAGCCAGGCGGCAAGGAGGGGAAGGCAAGAGGAAAGAGCAACGCAGCTACAGCTCCTCACTCTTGGCCACTCCTTCCCTGCTGGCGCGGGGAACTCCAGCACAAATTGCTGCTTTGCAGGGCTGTGAAGCATTGCAGCATCTCCAGGGCCGCAGCTGCCTGGGAACTGCTGGGTCACGTGGGCTGAGGCTCCCACTCCTCTAGGACAGGGAGGACCACGAGGCCTCAGGACTTTTGCTCCTCCTCCTCCTCTTCCTCCTCCCAGCCTTTCTCAGCATTCTCCCCATGGAACTGAAATGAGAATCTCTATGCTCTGGAAGAAATCAAGAGGTTCTGAGTCCTCTGCCCTCAGAGTTCTTCATTCTGTGTGCAATTTCACAAACACGAGCACCAGAGGGCATGAGAAGCGATATTCTGGTTTCAGCCATAAAAAGGAGAGAGCAGCTCTCTCGGCCTCTAATGTGCCCCACCTCTAAAAGGCAAAAAAAAAAAAAAAAAAAAAAAAAGTTGTGTGTGTACAGAGGAAAAGGGGAAAAATTCTATTTTCTTTCACAATAAAGAAAAGTCAACAGGATGTTCTCCAAAGCGACAAATATACTTTTCAAACAGTAAATATCTCTATTAGCAGCATGATGCCAGTTGGCTAATTCTGTCTGTCTCAGTAAAACCTTTCCAAAAAAGCTCCTGCTCTTGTGTAATGTCTATTTACAAAAACAGCTCTTCTGCATTTTCAATTTGCTGGGTTTCTCAATCTTTTGTTTCCTCACCCCCTCTACTGCAGAGGCAGAGACAAGAGGCAGGCCCAGATGGCAGTTGGGTGGGGATCCCCTAGTCACCCCGGCAGAGCTCTCCACCTCTGCCTTCTTGGGAGAGTTCTCTGCTCCCATTACCAAGGAGAGTGGAGAGAAGCTGAAACCTCCACATGCCTTCCTGTCTTCGCTTGGGCTTCCAGAATCTGTTTCTAGTGAACCTGTGGCTAGGCTTGGCTTGGCTTGGGGGTGGAAAGAACCCTGAGATGATTCAGTCAACCCCACCCTGGGTCTCTCTGATACCCCGGCTGGGCAGGAGATCCACAGCGCTGGAGGAGGTGAGGGAGGTGAGAAGGTGGGGAGCGTGGAGCAAAGAGTGGGCGGTGGTTGATAGTGGCTGAAACCCTGGCTCCCCGGGGAGTGGTCTGGGCCTGAGTCACTGTCTCTGGCAAGAGCAGGAAGGTGGGCGAGAGGCAGCAGCTTCTGCAGGCTACAAGGACTGGCCCCTCCCCCAGCCTTCTCCGACTCTGTCCTTGGATTGCCGCCTGCTCTGGCCTGAGGCCCCATGAGGCCACCACTACCTTAACAACCAGGGAGGAAAAGCAGAGGGCCAGAGTTGGGCTGGGCCATGGAGAATCATCCGGCTCCGGTGGGACAGCTGTGTGCTGGAGCCATCCTCTCTGGCTCCTGGGCCAGCTGGCCTGAGGCGCGGGGGCTGGGGAAAGTTCAGCCACAGGCAGGATATGAGACCCCTGAGAGAGAGGCAGTGGCCCTAGCTGAAGTCACCCATCTCGGTACCCATGACCACAGCCTCTGGCCCCACCTGTCCTTGCTCTAAATTACTGGATCCAAAACCAGAGCACACACATGACCCTAACTTGCCGGCGGTCCGAGGAAGTGTGCGTGTATGTGTTTAAAAATAAAAGCCATGACTCTGTGACTTGGCTGACTTGTCCCTGGGACCAGAACAATCCTCCGGCTCAGCTGTGATCTCTCCTTCCCCGCCGCTCCCCAGGCTGCCCACTGAAAAGCAGACAGAAAGAATCACCCGATGTCCGGTCATGTGAGCATGGAGACTGTCTAACTAAAGTGACCATTATTGAGCATTTTCTATGGGCAGATTCTGTGCGAGATGTCAGCTGCTACGTGCGCGACACGCGGCTCACTTGAAGTGGTCCCCTCCTGTGCCTCCGAGGAAAGATAGTTCTAGATGAGGTCAGACTTTTGGAGTCAGACACTGGGGTTCAAATCTTGACTCTGCCAATCAGCAGTTGTGAGACAGGTCCCTTCCTCTTGAGGGTCACAGTTTCCTTGTCTATAAAATGGGGCAATCATCGACTTGTTCTGCTGGGTTGCTGTGAAGGTTAAGCGAGTTTAACCACCCAGCAATTTACCCTGAGGTCACTCAGGTAGTGTCTGTTTCTGTACTGACTATCCCGAATGTTGCTTGGGCAAATATCATTTCAAACAGCCGATTCTTACTGAATAGATTTGATAAAATTGTTTATTTCCTGTTATCCTATAAAAATTAATGAAAAAATACATACCTTTTGGTCACCCTGTATTTAAATACCTGAATTGGTAAGTGGTTAATGCTTAAAATGGTCTTGAAATGCAGCGAGCCATCTACAAGGATTTGCTGGGAAGGTGGTGGGGCATTTGGATGATGAAGATCAAAGAGAAGCCCAGAGAACCGACTTTGTTTACACAGGAATGGTTAGGAAACCTGAAATTATTTTGTTGTTTGGAGGGCACACAGCCACCCCATAGTATGTGCTTGACTTATACATCTGCTTAAAATAGTGGGGACTTGCTCCTAAACAGTGGAGGGATTTCAGACAGAAGTTTGGGGGCCGACACAGCACCTGAAGTTCAGAGAAGGCAGCAGGCAATTCAAGGAGGCTGTTTATACTTTCATTGTTTTTCAGCTCTCTGATAATAAGTTACCACCTATTCTTATTCCAATCTGTAAGACCTGAAGGGTAAGAAATGTGTTCCCCCGCCTCCCTTTTTGTTTTTGGAGACAGAGTCTTGCCATGTAGCTCAGGTTGGTCTTGAACTCACTATATAGCCCAGGTTGGCCTCGAACTTGCAGCAATCTGCCTGCCTCAGCTTTCCACATGCTGAGATTACAGAGAAACACAAGGCATTCTGAGGTTGTCTGGCTTGTCTTGCTTACTCTGTGAGCCAGAAAGGAAATTCCATTAGCCTCATTTTCAAGGTCAGGCTAAGAGGCTCAGTCCCAGCTCGGATAAGCAGAAGACTGGCTGGGTAATTTCTGAGGCACTCGCTCTAATCTTGTTTTCCCATCTTTCTCTTACTAACCAGGCATTACAAAGCCCTCTGATGTTACCCTTTTCCTCTGCTCTGCCGAAAGTGTAGCCCCTAGAAAGCAGGGGGCAGGAGGAGGACTGAGAATTGGAAAGTCATTTATAGGCCCCTCCCTAGATCACCCCCATCTACTGTCCACAGGGAACAATTATTTTTATGCTATGGAAAGTAAGGTCAGATTAGAATTAAAAAGTATTAAGAAATACTGGAAAGATTCAAAAAGTTGCAAAGAATATGTATTAATTATCTACCACATTGGGTATCCTAACACTGAACCACACTAGATTCAGATCTTATTCTTTAAGCAATGGAGTGGTGCCTCAGCATTTATCTGCAAGCCTGGTTCTAGATCTCAGCCCAAATCCATGCATGCTCAAGTTCCTTACAGAAAATGGCCTAGGATTTGCATAATCTACGCACATCTTCCTGTGCACATCATTTCTACATTACTTAAAATTTCTAATACAATGCAAATGCTATATAGTTGTTACACTGTACTGCTTAGGGAAGGACAAGAAAAAAGTCTGTACATGTTCAGTATGGATGCAATTTTGTTTCTCTACATATTTTTCTTTGCACACTTGGCTGAAGGCTCAGATGCAGACCCCACCCCTTGAAAGGCTGATGTTCAACAGTATAGATACCTTTGAAGCACTGTTCTCATTTCCTCCTATCTTTCTTTGTGACCCTAGGGTAACATATTCTGATTTCGTATCTATTATTCCTGTACTTTCTATCCACAAATTTACATCCATAAGCAAGATGTAATACTGTTTTACAGGTCTAAACTATGCACAAATAGCACCGTGTGGAAGACATCAATCTGAAATTAACTTTTTGCATTCTGCATGTTTCTGAGATTCATCTATGGTGATACACATAGCTCCATTACATGTGTTTTAACAACTACGTGATATTTCACTGGGGAAAGATATCACAAGTGGTCCTCTCACGCTCTGGCTAGGGTGTCCACAATGATGCTGCTGGCTTCCTGCACGGGTTTCCTGCTGCGCAATGCTGAGTCTCTGGGGTCAGGGCGCTGTAGAACCTCCAACTCATCCCCTCTCCACCTGGCAGTGTGTGACTTCCCACTGTTCCTCACCCTCTGATACTTGGCACCATCAGACTTTTAACACTTGTTCAGTCTGCTTGTGAAGTGGCATCTCATTGTTGGTTTAACCTGCTTTCCGCTAATTCCTAGTAAGACTGAACATCATTGTATAGGCTTCTGTCCACTTGGGCTTTCTTTTCCGGAAAGTGATGGGCAAGTGTTGCAGGGACAGCTGCCCCTCTGTATTTCTTATTATAACCCAGCAAAAACAAACCTATCTTTAGCTGGCTAGGATCAAAAGTGTTAGCTTCTAGTTTGAATATTTGCAGTTATATTCCTAGAAGTTGTTTTTCAAACTGGAGCTCATGCACAGTAACTATCAATTCACTCATATATATGTATATTTTTTAAAATACATTATTTTGTGGTGTGGGGATTGAACCCAGGACACATAGATCACTTAAACTGCCACACATTATTCCGTTATATACATGCACCAAAACATAAATTCATTGAGGTGAACCACTCTTTGAAATGTGAAAAAGTTAATCCCAGCACTTGGGAGGCTGAGGCAGGAGGATCACTGACAGTTCAAGACCAGCCTGGGCTACAAAGTGAGTTCAAGGCCAGCCTGAACTGCACAGTGAGATCCTATCTCAAAAAAATAGGGTTGGGGATTTAGCTCAGTGGCTGAAGCACCTGCCTGGCGGGCATGAGGTTGTGAGTTTGATCTCTGGTACCACAAAAAAAAAAAAAAAAAAAGTGTGAAAAAGAACATTCTAGAAAACAGTGGAGTGCGCTGCACATATACTGTTTGAAACAAATGTGTGTGTCTGTGTGTTGCAATGTTAAACATACTAGCTGCGAGTTATGCTCAAAAATTTCTGGAAGCTAGCATTCAAGTTGGCTTCCCTGACTCCATTCTTTCCCTTTTCTGAGCTATCCTGCAGGCCACTGCCAAAACAATCAGGCTAAATCATTGCTTTTGCCATGCCACTTCCCTGCTCAAAAGCTTTCAATTTTGAAAAGGCCAGGCTCAATTTCAATTCCTCAGCATGGCATTGAAAGCACTACACAATGTGGCCTGGAGCTGGGGTGCCAATTCTCAAGACCAAGACCTCCGCCTAGTCATTACTTATTGCACCCAAACTGGCCTCCTGACTGAGCACACCAAATACTCTCCACGTGTTCCATCTCACCTCACCTGGGCCACACTATTCTTCCAACACAGATCTCTCTCTCCTTCCCCAGAGAAACAGCACCAACTTGCTAAGTCAAAGTTCAGTTAAAATTGCATCTCCCACTTGAAGTCTGGCTTGATGACACGATGTTGACATTCAGTGACCAGCTGTCCTTCTTCTGAATCCTGAGCACTTTCCAGACACCGGCTGAAGACAGGAGCTCACTCTTGTTGTCTTTCACAAGCCGCAACATTTAGCACAGACATTTGTATGCCCTAAGTGTTTAATGGGCATAGCAACCAATAGGTGTTGAGCATTATGTAAGCGCAGCACACTACAGGCGCCCTTGAACTTGTGACAGGACTATACCTTGCTGAACCCGTTGTAAGTTAAAAAGATCTTAGTGGAAAAAGCATTTAATAACGTAATATATTGAACATCCTAGCTTAGCAGCATAGGACCATGAAGAGCACTGTTTACCCTCAGAATTGTGTACTTAACTGAGAGCTGGACACTGAGCCCAAAGAAAACTAACATTTAGGGTCAAACAAGAAGAAACTAGAAAGCCAAAAAAGGATCTTATCATAGACAGTCTCCCTTCATTTCACAGCAGACTCAGGTAGCAGAGTAGCTGCTGGGATTATTTGTTCTTTTACAGATGCAGAAAACAAGGTAAGGAAAGGTTGAGTGGCTATACTGTGAGCAACTGAACCAGAATTTGAACACAGCACTCTACCCCCTAGTTGAATTTATCTTCATTGCTTCTAACTTCCTTTTTTCTCAAACTACTGGACCCCTAGGTATAGGAAGATTTTCTCCAGCACACCTTTTATCATCTGAACCAAAGATCATCAAGGTGTGTGGCTGCAGGGAAGGCTACAATTACTGGGGAGAGCTAAATTCACTATTCTCAATTCTTTCTCCATACCATAATAAAAACACACATAAACAGGAAGAGAGAGGCATAGGGGACAAAGTGGGAGGATAGGAGGGAGGAAGGGAGACAAAGGAGAGAGCATCTGGATCACAGCCATTAGGTCAACCAGGGATCTGAAATGTGAACATCAAATGCTTTCTTTACTGGGTTGCCTTGCTGAATGGCACATGCATAGAAGCGTGGATAGTACAGGAAGGCAGCAGGTACTCACTAAATAAACGGAGTAGGCGGGTTGCCTCCACAGAGGAAGCAGAGAACAAAGGCTTCTCACTCTTCATGCAAAGTCCACAGTGTGCAAAGGGCATCAACACTGGACATTTCTTACTGTGACATTTTGAAAGCCCAGCCTAGCCCAGAACAATGGTTACCCTTTGGGGACCATGGGCCATGTGCCCCTAGGCCTTATTTAACGATGGCTGGCACAGCCTATGTACTTGGTGAACTTGACCTTGGGCATCAGCCTCCCAGGATGGCTCTACGTCACTCTGGTCTCTTCCCCTACTCAGAATTCCAGTCTCAGATGAATGGATGGATTCATTGTGGGAGCAGGAAAACCACTCTGGGAGTGAATCAGAAGGACCTAGCCCTGGTCCCCTTGCCAGCCATTGAGCTAGGAACTGAGTGTGATTGTGTGCCCAGGCGCCGGTGCTGGTACCCTCTTAGGGAAAGAGGGTCAGGGTCCACGCAAGGAATGACGTAGACAGCTTTTAAGGAGAAACAGAAAGGAATCTCAGCTTTGAGGGACAAAGCCACCCTTTTGATTGTGACCCTCAGTGTAAGGAGGTACCGAGATGTACATGTACTGGTAAATTAATTCTACTTCATAAAAAGCTCAGCTCCTGGACAGCTGCCAATTTCAATTCTCTCCAACCTGATGGACTTTAGCAAATGGATTGCTAGTTTTTCAGGAAATGAACTTTCTGCAAGACAAGTGGAAACAACTTGCCTCAGATCACCCAGAAAATCATTTACTGTTTTTTTTTTTTTTTGGCACCAGGGATTGAACTCACAACCTCGTACCTGACAGACAGGCGCTTAAGTCACTGAGCCAAACTCCCGGCCCTAGGTTTTTGAGGCAGGGTCGCACTATGTAGTTCAGGTCGGCCTTGAGCTTGCATTGTAGCCCAAGCTGGTCTCAAACTCACAACACTCCACCTACCTCAGCCTCCCGAGTGCTGGGATTAAAGGTGTGTGCCACCACACCCAGCAAATCAGTTACTGTTAGTGGTCTCTGAGCTACTCTTCTCCCAATTAGTGAGAAGACTGACTCAATTTTTAAAATTGTAAATACCAATCTAAACAATATAAAGCATCTGTACTTTCTGCTTTTTACTTCAAAAAATTAGGCAAGAAAACTCTGAAGATTCAAGATGGAGCAGACAAGAGGACAACAACATCACATCACAGGCTGGGGGACACAGACTGACACTTACAGAAATTTTCTCTTGGAAAGGGAATTGAAGAATTACCACTTTGCCCATCACTAGCTAAGCAATAACCAGATGAGAAAGTTAGCTTTTTTAGGATTCCAGTCTTCTGTTGGCCTCCTAGAGAAAAAAGTGGAGGGAAAAGGAGCAGCTCCTGTTGGGACTTATTAGGGCATAGCCCGAGGCTTCCCTCCACCTCCTGTCCTGATTGACATCTGTCCAACAATCAATCCTGGTCTAAGAAGCAGTGGGGAAGGGGATAGACATGGTTTATACCTTATATTAGAGAACTATCCTTGACACTGACTGACATTACCTTTCCTGGCTAGAGCTTAGTCTCCACTGATGGTCATGTTAGCCTGCAAACACCTTCCTGAAGGATGATGTTCTTCTATTTTCATTCACTCAAAACTGATCACTAGGTACTTACTTTGCATAAACAAGTTAGACTCTGAGGACAGAGTGGCAAACATGTTCCCAATGTTAATGGAACTTGAGTTCTAAAAGGGTCAATTCATCTTCTACATCTCTGGGGGTCAATCTATTCCTAGAATTGGATTATATCTGTGTCTTGTGAGGTGAGGGCTGAGGAAGCCCCAGTAAGGAATGCAAGCCATGGTTCTTTCCTGTGAACATAAACAATCCAGAGCAATGAATAGGGATTGGCTACTGGGCAAGCAGTCTCACAAAATAAATCAACCAATAAACATTATGAAGTGTCTACTATCTCTAAGTATCCCACAGCTCTGCAGCACTTGGAGTTGTGTCTCTGCTACTCTAAGATCCCTGGCTTCTTTTCTCATGCTAAAACAGTTCCCATAAGGTTTAAGTTTAATCATGTCTATTTTAGAGGACGAGTAGTAGGGTCATGGTCTTGGAAATCACTAAATTCCACATTAGAAGACTGGGACTGGGGTGTAATTCTGGCTCCTTCCAAAAGAGATGCTAATTTTCTTTTGTCTTTTGAAGACTGGTAAAAGGTACAAAGGCCAATTATCTGAAAGCGGATGGTTTCTAATCACTAAACTGGGCCCAGAATGCCAAAGTGAGGGCCACAGATCTAGGGCGAACACGCGCGGTGGAGAGCTTCCCACAGCGAAGGAGGAAGACACTGATTCCTCCCTAATGGATATTGTAAAAAGAGAAGGGAAAAGGGAAGTTTTTCACTTTCAGGAGCTGGGAGGAAACGCTTCTTGGAAAAAAGAACTAGGAACCATTATCAGATTCGCGGTCCCAGGCTAAGGGGATCTTCTCGCCCGTCTCCAGGGAGTCTGGCCGAGAGATGGCGACTCCGGGAAGACACAGAGGAAGACCCCCTGAAGAACCCTGGAGCAGGGGTCGGTGAGGGCAGGGCGGGCCCCGGGATTCCGCGCTGACGCAGAGCCAGGCGCAGGCGGCCCCGCGGCTCCACCAGATCCTGCCGCGTGCGCCTCACTCACCAACTCATGGTCCTGAACCTGAGCCGGCGCCGGGGTCCTCTGCCGAACCGCAGTCTTCAGGGATCACTTCCGGATTCAGCCAGTCTCCAGGAAGTGACGTAACCCGCCCCCTCTGCGCGGAAGAGGCGGACGAGAGGGCGGGGCTTAGCGCCTTAACCCTTTGGCAGTCGAGCGCTGAGTGTTCACAGAGGAGTTTCTCTTGCCGGACGGTCTCGCGTCCCGGCTTCGGGCTTTGCTCGGCCTGCAGCGGAGGGAGGAGGTCCCGGAGGGGAGTGGGTTTCACACTTCAACACTGACTCAAAGTTCCCTTCTATTCTACACAGGGCTCTCAACGGGCATACCGCTTGTGTCCGAAGGTTTAAACCAAAGACAGGCTCAGCAATTGTGGCTACAAGGAGCCATTGGAGGAGAAACCGTGTGAGGAAGATTTTCATTCGCCGCATACTCTTTGTGTCTCCTAAATATTATACTGCTGCGCATGCATTACCTGTAGCAACCATCAAATGAGTCTTTCCCTCCGTCAAGATGGCTCAGGGCTCAACTTCAAATAGATTAGGTGCTTTTCAGGCTGGAATGTTTTGTGGATTTAACTTCCCAGCCCTAAATTCTGTGGCCTCCTCTATAGACCGCAGTAGTATGAATGGTCCTGCTCTTTCTGTCCTTTCGTTTAGCAAATACTAAGCTCCTACAATGTGCCAAGCACTGTGCTAACCTTGAGGATACAACCATACAAAAGAAATATAGATTCAGCCCTTGTCCCCTCCCAGTGCTACCTTCCTGCAGGGACAGGTGAATAGACGATTACAATAATAATACAGAATGGGACAGGACAAGGTGCAGGGGCAGCCTGTAATTAGTGCAGGGGCTTTAGTGAAGGCTTCTGGGAGAAGCCAAGGTTGAATTGGGGTGGCCAGGTGAATCTGGGATGAGGGCTGGATGAGCCCTGGCAGAGAACTTATCTTGACTAAGAGGAAGAATGAGGTCCAGGCAAGCTGCTGAGCTGCCTGAGGTGTCCCAAAATAAAATTTCAGGGGCTCAGTTCTTCATAAGCTGTCGGGGTTTTGGACTGAGATGCTTTCCTCAACCCAAGTAACCCAATGTCTTAGCAAATAGAAAGAGAGGGAGTAAGGTTCATGCTGGGCCCCCCAAAACTTACTTTCTAGGAATTCTCTTTCAAATGAACCTCAAGCATTTTAGTAGCTCCCTGGGGAGCAGCTAAACCATTGACCTAGAGGAGAAGATACATGTGGTTCAATCTGACCTCCTAGGGTAGAGTCTAGGGTTTAACCAGGAGGAGCGGGGGAGTTCAGAGTGTGGCCCACAGGAAATATTCTCTCATATGTATGTTCTGTTTTCTCTCTCAAGGGTTCAGAGTTTGACTCAAAAGGGGTTTTCAATGGAGATGAGTCCCCAGGCACTTTACAGATCAGCTTCATCGCCAAGCTGTTCTTTAGGAAGTGGATCAGCATGAGTACAAGGGCAGCCTTAAAGAGAAAAGGAGAGATCACCAACGGGCAACTTGGGCAGAGATCGTGGGCAAAGGGAGGGTCGGTCTTGCTGTTTTACAGGGGACATGATGGGTGGAAGGTATGCTATGAATGGTTCTCCTACCCGCTTCCTCCATTCCCCATTCTCTGCCTCCCTCAGGTATTACCCACAGTGATAAGTGTCTCCAAAAGTATTAGTTGAGACCACTTCCATATACCCAGAGAAGTATTTTAGGGCTGTGTTGGGGTAGCAGATACATGCTGTAGGATGGGAATGGATGAGTTCTGGACTAAGAGTCGGAGGAGTCCTGGGCTGTAGTTCTATCTTTGACACCATGACCTCAGAGAAGCCACATACCCTTTCCAGAGCTTGGTCCTTTCATCAAAATCTCCCACATTCGAGTGTCAGGTCCATTGTCATGTTGCTTTGATACTCTTGGGAAATACCAGAATAGAGGAGGCAGGTGAGGTAGGTCATGAACAGAGAATCAAGCTGAGTAGTGAGTAATTTTGAGCAATCAATGATGTCTAAGGACGAAGCCAAATATGAATCTTCTGGGAGGAAGGGATTCAGCCTAAGGCCTGACTACAGCCTTGCTGTTTACCATCCACTGCAAACCTTTAACATAGTCAGCAAGACCTTTACAGTTAGTGGGAAGAATGCTGGCCTCCAGGGTCTATCTGAAAAATGCTCGCTCTAAGTTGAGCTTGGCTCCCTATACTCACTAAGCCAGGCATCCTGCTGTCCTGTGCATCCATGAGCTTCTCTCCATGACCTGCCATGCTCAGCTGCAGTGGCAATGGGCTGAGGATGGACAGTCAAGTGTCCTGCTGTTCTATGTACCCATGAGCTCCCTTCCGTGACCCCACTCTGCTGTGCAGCATTGATCCTTGGGAAGCTGAGCACAGGGACATACACACACCTCCCACTGTTGTGAAAATCTCAGCCTGCAGGGCCAGGTGCTATGTCTTTCCCTTTTATAACTGAGGGATAGCACAGTACAGGGTGATCCTGCCCCTGCAGGGGAGAAATAGGAAAGGAGCAAAGTGGGTGTGTAAGGAGAAGCTCAGAGTACAGGCCTTTGGGGTAGAGGCTATGGTCCTGATTTCAAGATTGGTCAATACTACTTCCCTTCAGAAGTCTGAGCCTGAAAAGTGTTCAAGTGGCCAAAGTCTACATCAGGAGCAAAGCCATGCAAGAACTGGCTCTGGCATCAGCCTCTGACCTCTCTTTGGATTTTTTTTACTGAGAACTCTGCATGCAGGTGCTCCATATGGACCTTTGTCTCAGGGCTTGTCAAATCCTGCTATCTCCCAGCCTTTTCTGCACCAAAGTTGAGGGCTGACCCATGACTCTCACCATGTCAGCCTCTGATTGGCAAAGAACAAGGATTCCCAGATTCTGGACTGTTAGGAGTTTCATTAAAGCACAGACTAAGGTTGAGGGACTGAATTGATAGCCTAAGCGCCTCACAGCCCTGAAGGCCTTGGTGCCTCAGGGAGGCTCCTGAAGCAAAGTAAGACCCAGGTCCTTGGGTTTCTCCATGGATTCCCTACCCCACTTCTCCCTGCTGTGCACCTGCTCAACAAGATGCCCCTGAGCCAGAGTTCCCTGGACAGTCAGTGGCCAACGATATGAGAGGAAGATCAAAGGTGGCAGAAGGTGGGGCTATCAGGGTGAGTGTTTCCAGTGCTTGGAAGCCCACATTGATTGCTCAAAGGTCAGTGTGAAACCAGGCTGGCAAGCAGCACTCTAGAACATGAATACCTTTCTGGATCCTGTTTTTTTGCCCTAAAATAGTTTGAGGGAATCTATTTCCTTCTCTGGGCTCCATCTTCCTTGACCGCAACGTGAAGGACCCAGGTTAGATTTGTGGTGGCAAGTGGGCATCATCCAATGTGCCAACTCAGATTCTTCATTACTGACTGCTTGGAGTACTGTGTTAAGTATTCCAGAGAATCTGCTATTGTAAGTTCTGTGATTGATTAGTTATGTCTGCCTTGGACAAGTAATGGGAATATGGTGATCTATATGCTACTTTATTATTCTGTTGTCATCATTCTGGTTATGAATTAATAACCAAGCACACTTGTCATGCTGGATTCTATTCTAAGCAGCTCACATTTAATCTGCACAACAACTCTATGAGGTAGGTACGGTTGTTATTATTTTACAGATACAGAGGTTGAAGCACAACCATGGAATGCTGAAGCACAGTTTCCAATCTGAGCAAGCTGGGTCTCAGCTGAGCCTTGTGCTTTTTGCCACTAAGAAATACCACCTTCCTCCATGACTCTTGAGGCTCTTACCGCCTCTGACAATCTGTGGTTCCACTGAGGCACAGTGGGGTGATGAACCAGTGAACCAATGGAACCAGAAGCAGTACCAGTCCTGAATAGTGAGATGACAATGGAAGGATGTCCACTACAGGTCAGGCACCTAGCAAGGAAGCCACACTGGGCCTCATCCTGGGAGCTTTTACTGTGTATTCTTCCTCCCCCTTGGAAAACTGGGACCAGCAGGTGGCAGCACCTGGCAGGGTGAGTGCAAAGGGCAACTCCTGACTTGGCTCGGCATCCTTCAGAGATCAGACAGTCCACAGTCAGGGAAAGCAAGGACAATCAAGGGTACGGAGGAAGGATGGCCAGCTGCCCCCTACTCCCTGACAGGAGGGCCCGACCTCAGACCCGCAGGGAGCTAACCTCTGCCAGTGCTTCGGGTCCACCCAGCAGTGGGAGCCTCTCGGCTTGCATTTCATGGTGCCTGCTGTGGGTTTTTTTTTTTTTTTTTCCACCACTCTGGGAGAATGACTAACTTTAAGGACTAAAAAAAAAGTGTTTTGATTACACTGCCTTTTTACCAACTGGGAGCATTAGTCACCGTGGATTGCTGCAGATAACGGGGGAAGGCAAGCAGCGTCCCCCTCCTCCCCCTCCTTCTCTCTGATCAGCTTTCAGGCCCAGGGAAGAGACTGTGAATGTACTCAGGAGGAAAACAATCCCCCTGGACCATGTATTCCCCAGGCATCTGGCCAAGGACTGCTGGGTGCTAGGTTGGGGGGTGGGTAGCCCTGACAGCAGCCTCTGTAGGCCCAGACCCACAATAAGTGGCGCTCCCTGGTAGGAAGACCACTGAGTCATGGCCCTAGGTGCTGAGGTGGCTTGTTTCCCCAAGTAGGCCCAGGGTATCCCCAGGAAGGGGAAATGGGAGATAGTCATTGAAGTCATAGCTTCTGGCATGGGGCCACGATGGCTCCGGTCATGGTGCTGCTAACAACTGTTGCCTTGAGTTGTTCGGAACCCTGAGACTGCTCTGGGGTTGAGAAGTTGCTTACAGGTGGAGATGGCGCCCACATCCCACTCCTGACCTTCAGCATCCTCCCCTCATCTCTGTCCTGGGGGAGGGGGCAGCCACAAGCTTTGCTCCTACTTTGGGGCTGTAGGACAGTAGGGCCAAGGCTTTCTCTTGGCCTGGCTTTTTGGCCCAGGCTGCCAGCTGTGGGTCTTGCTGCTGAGGTCTGAAGCAGGAAGGGGTGGCACAGAGCTGCTTGAGGGACAGGCTAGACCTGTGGGCCCTGGCCTCACAGCCCAGCCCTCCTGCCCTGGCAGTGCTCTGCCTTAGAAAAAAGACATACAGCTGAGTGGCCCTTCAGGTGGCAGGGCTGTGAATATTTGAGTGAAGAATTTCAAGCATTAGGACAAATAATCTTATTATTCTAACAGCAAAGAAAAAGAGAGAAACTTGACTTTATTTCTACCTCTCACAGGAGCAGCATGCTGAGCTTTATCTGCAGTTTGTTGCTGCTGCTTCACTTTTAAAAATAAAATATCTACAGGTATTCAGTGTTCTCTGGCCTCCAGAAGCTTACATGGCACTGTCTGGGAGCAAAAAGAGTTGAAAGAGGTAGGAGTGGTTCTCCTAGAGGCAGGAGGCCCCTGAGCTGCCCCACCCTCAGCCCTGGGACCATAGCTCCACAGAGGGTGTGGGCCCTGGGGTTGCAGTGTGGGGTGCTTCTCAGAGCATCTTACAATTGGCACATAGATACTCCCCACCCCCACTCTCTGCTCTCTGCAGCTCCCAGTAATCATAAGCACCATTGTAGAGTCTTGTTGGCACTGGGTGACACATTTTACTTGTATTAGATAATATAGCAATTATTCACAGCAATTTGGAGAGGCAGCTTCTCTGATTATCTCCTTTTTTTTTGGTACCAGGAATCGAACTCAGGACTTCACACTTGCCAGGCAGGTGCTGTACAACTGAGTTATATCCTGGCGCTTATTATCTCCTTTTTACAGATGAAGAACCTGAGGCTGAACTAATTGCCCAAGGCAACAGTGTTGGCCATGAGAAAGACAAGTGTTTAAATCCAGGCTGTCTAAACTGCCTTGGAGTAGAAAAGAAAGTAGTAGAAGTTGCCAGAGGGTGAGGCAGGGGGAGCTGGAACTTATGGAAGATTCTCATGTCATCTTGCTAATTAAACCCTGCCGAGGAAGGGATGATGAGGGTTGGCCGGCTGAAGATCAAATCGATGTCCCTCTTGCTTGGTGGCTGCACTAGTCAGAGGTCAGCCTGTGGCCTGGGGGTGGGTGTCCCCTGATACCGGAAGGCAGGAAGGAGAGGATACCATTTGCTCTGATTGTGGGAGCATAGGGTAGCCTTGAGACTTTTGTCCCCAGGCTGGAATAGCCACCCACCCTCAGGAAGCCATTGGGTGTCCCAGTTGAGCACAGCTCCCAGGGGCTTGTGATTTTCCTAGGGAATCCTAGCTGGTCCCCCACATGATGAATAGACCAGGGTGTGGGCGACACTGCCCTAGCCTGACCTTGCTCCAGCCCTGGCTGCCCGGTGTCTGTCCCCTGCTACTGTGGCCGAGACAGCCCCCAGACACCGGCAGGGCAGGTGGCAATTATCTCTGGGCACTGATTACACTGCAGGGCCAGCGATGCCCCAAATAGCCCAGCAGCCCAGCCTGGTACAGAGACTGGGGGAGGAGAAGGGTCCTGCAGGGGAGGAAGGGGCAGGGCTGAGGGGTGTGGGGAGTGGATGTGTCCAAAGGGCAACAGAGATGAAGAAGGATTTCATGCCAAGCTTTTGGGCAGCCCATGACCCTCAAAGAAAGGGATGAGGTCCCACCGCAACAGGCCAACCCAGAGCAAGAGGATGGGGCGCATGCCCCCAGGCTGGTCACAGTGAGAACATGATACCCCAGTGAGGGGCTTGTGGAAAGGATCTCAATGTTGTATAAGAGAAGCTAGTAGTGCCACTGATGCCAGGTCAGCTGCCAGCCTCCAACTTGACCTGCTGAGCCTCCGGACAGATGAGGAAAGAATCCCCGAAGAAGGTACATAGCAGGGAGGAAGAGAGGCCAAGCCAGGGTGAGGAGGAGGGTGCTGAGGATACCATTCTCTGTCCTGAGTCCTTCTTGCAACTCAGCATCCCTGGGCCTTGCATGGGATTGCAACTGCTTAGGCCCCAGGGCCCTCTCTCAGCTCCTCCTCAACCACGGGCAAAGCCAGGCACCTGGGGGCCATGGTGGCGGGGGTGGGGAGCTGCCACCGGCACCAGAGCTTTTTGGATGGAGCATCTTGTCACAGGACGCTCCTCAGGGTGAGGAGCTTTGGATTATCTCTCCTCCATTCCTAATGGCTATTCCATCTGCCAGAGTGCGCTTGCTGTTGGACCTCAGTTTCCCTAAGATATGAGCCAGGCACCTTCACTTTGAGGACCAGGACGGTGGAAGAGCCCTGTTTCTTAAGTCAGTGGCAAGGCTCTGTGGATTGGCCCTGAAGGCATGTGGGTGGGGTGAGAAGCAGGGTCCTTGGGGGCTTCTCTGACTCCTTAACCCTATCCTAAAGCTGGTTTCTCTAGAGCAATGCCCAGAATGGGTGCAGGGAAGGGGCATTGAATAAGACAAAGTGGGAAAAGAGAGGCTCCCTCACCGTGCACCCCTATTTTCTTCTAGTGTGAGTGAAACTTCCACTGAATGAACCCCGCCCATTTGGGGTCTACATCCATGGAGCCCATCCACTTGATGCTGAGGGAGGGGCAGAGCTCCTCTACCTCCCCACTCTGAAGGGGGACATCAAGGGCAGAATTTGTCCCAATATTAGCCAACTTGGGGACCAGCCATGGCAGACACCCAGTTTCACAGAGGCCTCAAATGGAGGGAGTGGCAGTGACACAACGTATCCCAGCATCTTCACTCTTTCCTCCACCTGAAGGACTCAGCATCTGTCTGGTGGCACCTGCTCAAAAGCCACCTGTGAGTTCTGGGAAGCCAGACCAGAGCAGGAGGCTGTCAGAGGCTTCCAACCACCTCTCCCAGCAGCTCTGCTAATCCAAATAAGATAGGGAAAAGGCAGTGGGAGGAAATGATAGTTTCATGGTTATTTTCAGAAAGGAAACAAAAAAAAAAATGCAAACAGGAGCACACCCTGCATTTCGGTACAGAATCTAGGAGTCTCAGGGAAAAGAACCCACAGTTCTCCCTTCTTCTTGTCCTCTTACCAGATGCTGGGGTGGGGTGACTTGGGCTATGGGGGCCCCAGGCTGCTCCTCTGTGCAGCAGAAGGGAGGTGAGAAGCTGCTGGAGGCAGGTGTGGGAGGAGCCAGCAGAGACCCTTCCCATAACGTCTGCCGGAGCAGGCATCTTTGTCTGTTGGGCGACAGCGACCCACCCTTTGGGGGTGGAAGGAGTCGACTGCGGAAAGCACAGGAGGCTCTGGAGCCAGACGTGCTGAGTGGTGGCAGGAGCGGGGTTGGTGGGCTGGGAGGGTGTGTCCTAGGGGCACAGAGCAGGGAGAGCAGAGAGGCGGAGGAGAGCAGGAACACACGGTTACTCCTGGGAGAATGGAGCAGGGCTGCTGTAAGCATGTGCGTGCAGGGCGTGCACAAAGATGGGGGTCACAGGAGGCATTGTCTAGGGCTCCCGCCAGCACCAGGGTGTAGTGTGAACAGAGGGCAAAGCTTGCCTTCTTGTCCCCAGAGGGAATCTGGGCTTCACTCTCTAAGCTCTGGGCTTCCCCAGAGAGGGTGGGGTGGGGCGGGGAAGGGAAGGAAGCAGTGGCCTGAACTTCTTCAAGCTTTATCTGCAGGACTTTTTGAGACCTCTCCAGGAGAGTCTGCAGGCCCTGAGACTAGGAGGAGGTAGATGGGAGAGATGTGGCAGCTAAGGAGAGAACCATGGCCCAGATAACAGGGCTGCAGTGAACTGAGAGTCCTAAGAGCTCGCGAATGAGGTATTCCGAGAGCCAGGAAGACAGCACTGAGAATTTGCTGGCCTAAGAGAATTGAAAGAGGACCTCAGGGAAATTAGCTGGCCCAGTGTCTTGCCTTGAGGCAGGAGAGTAACATCGTTCCCATTTTACAGATGTATCATCAGAGACCCAAAGAGTTTCATTGCTGGGTCCAGGTTTTAGATTGGCTAGAGAAAGAGGTAGGTGGGGGGATGGGCAGTGAGCAAACTCAAGGGTCTAATTGGTGATACTGCTCTTCCAGGGAAAACCAAATTAGGCTGAATTTCAGGAAAATCCTGGTCCTGGGTGGCCCATGGGCTTGGAGCCTCCCCACCCGGAAGGATGGAGCCTGCTGAACCAGACTCAGCCCTGGAACCCAGGAGGGTTGGGAGGAGATGGAGGCAGTGACTCAGCCCATCCATCCGACACAGGCTTGACCTAGGCTGGTTGGGTAACTCAGCAGACGCTACAGTGGGGTGAGGGAGGGAATAAATGACTGATGCTCAGATAAGGGCTCCAGGGTGTGCCGGGAGGGAGGGGTGCTGGTTCCGAGCAGCAGAGTTTGGGAGGAGACTGAGGAGGAGCACAGCTGGGCCCTGTGGATGGGAAAGAGGGAGGTTCCCTGGAGGCAGAGGCTTCGATGGCAGATTTGGGGCCACTGTCCCACATTGGAGGGCTCTCAGCAGTAGGGTTTCTCAAGGAGGACACTAGGCAGAGATTATGAGCCTTCCAGGCCCTTGCTGCCCCCGTACCAGGGCAGTGGCTCCATCTAGAAGCCAGCCGCCCCATGACTTTCCTTTTCCATGGATGAGAGGCTGATCTGTGCACTGCTGGCCACTGCAAGCGTTTCTGGCATGGAGTTCAGTGGGACCCCAACCTAGGGGCTTCACTACGACAGGTTTCTATATGACAGATAGGAAAAAATGGGTTCAAAAACACATTCTAAGAAACAATCATAGCCTAGAACATCTCCTCCCAGGCTTAAGCCAGAAGGAGCTAGAGTCAGGGAATGAGAGGCCCAAGGACTCTGAGCCACAGGAAGCCAGTGGAGCCCTGGGGATAGAGAGTCAGAGAGACTGAGAGCAGCAGGAAGCGGGATTTTGGAGCTTGGGCCTTGAAGCTGCCAGGGGGAGGGTGGGTCTTGTGGGCAGGGTGATGGTCATGAGTCTTTTGCGTGTTGGGCTGATGGTGCCATATGGGTTCCCTAATAGGATGACTCGCTTTTCTGACAGGAACTTTGAGACCCAGAGAGTGACCGTGACTTTGCACGTCACACAGCTGTGTTCCAGAGTCAGAGTCAGGAGAAGCCAGGCAGAAGTACACATCTGTTGGGTGATATACATTCTCATTGGACAGAGATCTCACTGTCCTGAGGCACACAAGACACAGTCTCCACAGTGAATCGGGGCTGTTCCTGGGCTTGTCATCTCTGAGCCATTTGGATCCTGTGTGGTTTGCTCCCCTGATCTGGTGAGAATGGTGACCTCAGAAGAGAAAAAGTGTCTCATCCTCCCTGCCTCAATGGTCTTCTTCAGGCTTCTGGGTCAAGGCAGCTCTTGTCCATAATTTTATACCCAGTAGATCCTGGGTGATCCGTGAGCATCTGGCCCATGGTATAGACAGGGGGATTGAAGCTCAGCCAGGTGAACTCTGGCTTCTGGTCCAGCTCAGAGAAGAAGGTAATGCTTGGGCCTGAAGCAACAGCTTTGCCTTTTGCTGGAGAGGCCAGAGCTCTTTGACCAGCAGAGGCAAAGGGGAAGCAGGTGGGTGACTGAGAGAGGAATAGACTGAGGCTTGTCTATGCCTGGAATGGTGATGGTGGACTCTAAGTGCCCAAAGAGGAAGGGGACATGGGCTGGGTTTTCCTCTCAGCTCCCCAGCTCAGATCCTGTGCAGAGAAACTGCTGGCTCCTATATCCTAGAGGGAAGTGCTACCTGGACGAAGGGAATCCGAGGATGAAGTCCCCTTTGACAGTCGTCCCCCAGCTCCAGAAATGTCTGCCCTGTAGCAAGAAGCAACCAGAATGTGGCACAGGGACGTGTCATCTAAATTGGACAACCTCCACCAAGCCAGCTGGGCATACTCTAGAGATGCCAAGCTGCTGTGTTATTTTCCAAAGCCCAGGGCCACTGGCATTTTCTCTTATTCCTTCAGGAATAGAACGAAAGAGTGAGTAGCCCCACAGGCCATCAAGCAAGACCACAGGGTCACTCCACTCATAATTCACGCAGTGCCCCCAGCACAGCATTCAGAGTGTGGGAAGTGCTCGTTATGGCAATGGCTTTGCGATTGTGGGAGACCTAGAAGAGGATTGACTGAAATCCTCCAGAAAGTTTCCTTCCTCTCCCCTCTACCCAGGTAGGCACCTTCCTGTCAGAGACCACCACCATCAGACGCCAGTCCCACTGTATGGAAATCATCTGTTTATGTGTCCCCTTCCTCTGACAGAAGACCCCCGAGGGTAGGGACTCTGACTTGTTCATCTTTGTACAGTGTGACCACCTTTACTGAGCACTGTACCTGGCTTCATATGGTTTTGCTGGATGAATGAAATGTAAAGAAGCTTTGGGTAATGCCATGCTGTCAGGGAATGAGGGAGACCAAGTGACAGAGATGTAGCCTTGAACAGACATGAAATGGAAGACCAACAAAAATCCAGGGGAGGGAGGAAGGCATCTCCCTTCCCCCTCAGGAATGAAGTGGCCCAGCCTATAGAAATGAGGCTACAAGACAGATTTGCATGAATCCAGGGAAATGCTGGAGTGTTCCTGACAAGGAGCACATGGCAGATCAAAGGATGTCTGATTATGCATGTTCGGGACTCAGGGTATGGGTGGGAATATGGCCATATCGCAGAAGATGGCCATCCACCAGCTGTGTGCCAAGGCAGGAAATTTGACCGCAAAGGAGGAAGCTGGTTTTGCAGGAACAAATTTCTGAGAGATGAGCCCAAGGGACATTCCCGCTCCTAGGTTGGGCAGCAAGAAGAGTCATCCATCTTCCTAGGAACTGGGTACACAGGCAAATGACAACAGGAAGAGGGGAGGCTCTCAGGCTGTGGTTCTTAAAGAAGGCAATTCTGGCTCTCCTTGGTCAAGCTGGGTTTAGGAATCACCAGGGGGGTCTGACTACTTAGGTATGAAAGGGTTAAGAAGACTGAAGTCGGGATTATGAGGCCAAGCAGAGGAAAGAGGGCTTTGTGTACTGGAAGGAGAGGCAGCCTGGGGAGGACAGGGCGACTGCTCCCTGGCTGGCTGCCCAGATAGGTTGGGGGCTCTGGCCAGGATTTGTGGGGTTTTTCCCTCACCATTAGCCTCCAGCATTTGTTGGTTTCATTAATTTCCCCCAAAGTGCTCCCGTGATTTGGTCCCATGCTACTGCTCTGTCTTCATCTCCCATGGTTGGGCTCCTTCCTCACTGTCCCAGCCACTCTTGCTCTACAGCAGGTCTTGAACCATCTGAGACACCATCTCTTCAGGACCCCGGCACTGTGTCCTCTGCTGGGCCCCCAGGGGCCATATCATCACTTCCTGGGGCTTGAACACAAAGGCCTCATCCCTGTGAGGCTGTCCTGGACCGCCCACATTGAATGGTGACTTTTTCCCCCCAGTCATGCGCGTTCTTTTCACCCTGCTGTATTTTACTCCATAACATACATCACAGACATAACTCACATTTGCTTATTTTTTTCTTAAATCTGTTTCTGCCCTGGAGAAGGTAAGCGTTGAGAATTCAGAGCCTCATTGTTCACTGCTGTATCTGTGGCACCCGGAGAATGTGTTGTACCTCGAGGGCCCTCCAAATATTTACTAGATAAACAAATATTTCAAGAGAGAAATTAAGCAGTCAGCACCTTTCCCTGGGACCCTCCACCAAGAGCAAGAGGATCTGAAATCTTTGCTCTGCCCTAACTAGATGGGTGAGCTTGGACAAGCCACAAACCTCTACAAGCCTTTGTTTCCTTACCTGAAAGGGAGTTACGTCGCGCTCAATGACTCTGTAAATCTATGGGGCCTGTCCAATACGGTGGGGTGAGAGATAGGCCCTGAGGTCCCTGGTTCTTTCAGAGAAAATCACAGCATTATAGCCCTTGATGCCACTCTACTCCCAAACTGGGGGTCGGCAGGATTAGTGCTACCAGCCCTACAGCTGGAAGCTGGGAACTGGCCAGAAGACTGAGGTCAGGGATGCATGACTAAGAACCTGCCTAGATTCAAGGGAGAGAGATGGGATGGGGCAGAACTGGGGCTGCCACGTTTTATTCAAATCCCTGATAAGGATCAGGAAGCAGGCAACAGCCTAATGACACATTAATTAACTTTGCAGATGATACTGCATCAGGAAGGTGTTAATCCACCCATCTCAGTAAGGGAGAGAGAGGACAAAAGGACCTAGGAAGGGGTCAGGAACCAGGCCAGGAAATGACAACAATGAAACTCCATAGTGGCCAAGAGGGGAAAGAACCTGACCTATTTTGGGGTGGACTGGGGGACAGATGGAGAGGATCCACGTTCACCAGTACAGGTCTCCAGTGGGTGGCAGGAGTTGGGGGAGGGGTGAGGACTACATAGTGCTCCAACTGTGAATTAGACGAACTGATCTCTGGTGGAAACAGGCCCATTTTCTTACAAATGTATTTATAGAACGGGAATAGGGGACAGTAGTAAGGGATAAGGGAGATAACTAACACTGATGGAGCACCCATAATGAGCCCCACATTGTATATGTGACCTCATTTGAACTCCACAATAGCAATGAAAAGACAGGAGGAAACTAAGCGTGAGAAAGACTGTGAAATTTGTCAACAGCCACAGAGCAAGGAGGAGACAGAGTTGAGATGCAGATCCAGGATGGAGGTTGTGGGCCCAAAGAAGATTAAGAGCCTGGAGAGAAAAGCAGAGTAGCTGCTGTATTATCAAACTGCCTCTTAATATTCAGGACAAATCTGAGCAGATAATGTGTGTCCCCAAGAAGGTGTTCCTTAATGTCCTGGGGTCCCATGGGCAATGGGAGTTTTGGGCTCTTTTGTTGAGATAACCTAACCTTGCTAAGCAGTAGGAAGAGGGAACTATAAGCAACGGAAGACTGTCAAGCCCCTGGACAAGCTGGAGGCCCAAAATGCCGAGAGTAGAAAGTACCAGAGCTCTTGTAACCTGGGACAAGGACTTGGAGGCTCAATTCTGTTCTGGTCACCAGCATTTTTCTGACGGGGTACTAATAAATTCTGGGCCAGTGGTTGGACACCTCCTAGGGGGAACTATCCCAGAAAATACAGGGCCATAGACAGAGGGAACATTCCCTGAGGTGGGGCATGGCTGGTCCTGGCCTCAGGGCTGCAGACTTTTTTCTCTGGGAAGCTGAGGAGGAGGAGGCATTGCTGAGACTATAGCCAGGAACTGAGTGTATGTCCCAAAGGAAACTCATGTTTGGAGGTGAGCAGTCTGTTTCTCAGTGGGGTCATAATGCCCTGTGAAAAGCCCAAGGACCAAGGCCCAAGCCCAGGCAGGCCTGCTGGGAAAAGCCAGCCTGAAAGACTAGTGACCCAATCATGCTTCACACATGATGAGCGGGGAAAGCCACTAGAGCAAGGAGAAGATGGGAGAATCATGAAGTCCTAGAGGCCTCGAGAAAGGGTAAAGTAGGAACATTCAGGGACAGCAAAGGAGACCTGAGGTCCAGGGAAACCATTTCTGAGGTCCAGAGAATGGGTCTTTTTTTATCCAGGGACCTTGGAACCAGAGCAGGATCCCTGTGTGTCAACCAGGGACACACAGAAACCATGTGCCCCACTCCCGAAACAACATACTGGGGGACCCCTGGGCGAGGCCAGACAGCCGGTTAGGCAATGATGAAGAAACCATCTGGTGGTCCAACTCCCACCCAGCCTAACAGAACTCTTTTGTTGATTTTCTTCATTTGCAGCTTTGTGGCCATGTCCTGATTGCATTAGCTCTTTGGTAAAATTGCTCAGAAAATTTTTAATCATCTGTGTTTCCCCTAGAGAGGGAGGTATAGTGTTTCTACCCAGGAGTCAAAGGCCCCAGTGGCCAGCAGAGTGGGTGGCATGGGCTGCTTCTTTTCCCAATCAGAGAAGAACCAGCTGAGAGAGGAAGGAGACTCAAGATTCAGAGCTTGGGCCTGTGCTGGCCTAGCACAGCACATCAGAGGCTTTACTGCACACTGGGCAAAGTCCCCTCACGTTACTAACCACCCTGCCCCACTCCTGCTCTTGCATTGGGCTGGGAAAATGACCAATCTTAAAATAATACAGTTGATGAGAACCTTCCAGCACAAGGATGGTGGAGCTTCAAGAGCTGAGATGCTGGCAGAAGCCACTGGCCTAGACCTTCTCCATGGATGATGGATGAGGAAGACTGGGTATCTTGAGGGCTGTCCCAGGGACTGGTCTGGCCAAAGGTCTCTAAGACCCACTTGGATTCTTCCCCTACTTCTGGAGATCTCTTATTTTTTGTTCAAACACTGGGTTTTCTGAAAAGAACCCCTTGGGACAGATTTAGGACTATAACCTACTTTTAAAACCAGATGGTACCTTTTTGAAAGTCATGCATTTCCCCTGGTCACTAAGGTTTTGCCAGTATGATTTCTAGTCTTTGGGACACACAGAGACCTCCTGCCTTCCTCAGGCTTGTTACTCCAGAATACCTGGAAACACATTAGGGCAAGGCAAAGGCACCTTACCGCCCCATCATGTATGGCAGGTAAATCCTAGACTACCAAAATGCGACCAGTAATAATTGGCCCTGTGGGGCTGTAGCTGTAGTTTTCATTCACCAA
This sequence comes from Dasyprocta punctata, assembly GCA_004363535.1. NCBI lineage: Eukaryota > Metazoa > Chordata > Mammalia > Rodentia > Dasyproctidae > Dasyprocta > Dasyprocta punctata. The sequence goes on from RJWM01000249.1 coordinate 243,554, forward strand.
AACCCACCTTGGTATTCCTTTCTATAATTTGTGAATACACACATGCACCACCACCACCACCACCACCACCATGCAAAAACATACACGGTGCTTTGCCTCACATTTTCAAAATTATCTCATTTATATCCACAGTTCACCAAGAACAATCTCACAATGAGCCATCACTTTCAAGATGCCACTCCCTAAGTGGCACATGCGCATATGCATATATAGTACCCTGTAAGTCACACCTTGGGAGCTGGTTGGAAGGAGATACACTTCTACTACTTCCATACTTTTATGCCTGATTTTGCTCCAGTCTCTTCTCAGCAAGGCCTGTCAATTTCTTCCTACGCAAGCCCCCCTCCACTTTCCCAGGCCTTTCCTCTACCATCTCAGTGCTTCATCCCTAGGTTTCAGGGTTGAGTCTCCTCTCCCCATATTTACAAAACTCAGACAGGTTGGGTAGCTGGTGTGATGCTATCTGGGACAGCCTTATCTAGCTACAAAGTGTGAATCAGTGATTACACCACATGGGGCTGGTGCCAGCCAGGCGGGCTGCCATATTGCCAAGTAACCCAGTGGTTGAACCAGGTTGGGTTGAGTAACATCCACCAATGGGAAGGAAGTTTATTAATCATGTAGCATAGTACCCTGTTGACGAAAGTGTAACTCTGAAGGCCTAGTTTGATTGGAGAAGATGCAGGTGGGGCAGTTTGGAAACTATGAAGACACTCAGTGATAGGATCTTTAGCTTTGATAATATTCACTTGACAAACAGACAGAAAACTGAAAGGAAATGTCCAGTTTTGCAAAGAGATGGATTTTCAGCCATCTTGATTTCCTTTTGCTAAAAAAAAAAAAAAAAAAAAAAAAAAAGAGAGAGAGAGAGTATCTCTATGTGACTCTCTACAAAGCTGCAGTTTGGACTTCTTAGTTTCATGAGGTAAGAAAAAGGAATTCAAGATGGCAGCCAGTGACCTAGAATTGTGTGGGTGCAAGAATTTAAGATTCCATGCTTCTCTTTATTCATCTCGCACTTCAAAAACATTCTTTTCTAAGGCCACAGCTCACCTCCTCCACCCAGTTCTGGCCTTCACTTCTTGGTAACTATAGCCAACCAGAAAGACCACCCATATTTCTCACAGTGTTGGACCTGAATTGGTGTTGTAAGAATTTTCTGACCAGAACACATTTCCGTGGCTTCAATATTGGCCTGGTTGGCACCTCAGGGGCTGAGACACTGGTCCCTGTCACATTCTGGTGCTATGTTTACATAGCCTAGTGTCATGCACCAAGTCCCAAACCTTGGCAAAGCAGATGGTATATGAAACACACAGCAGAGAAGTCCAGGTGACTGTCCCATTTGGCAGGCAAGAGGAAAGAGAGCGACAGAGGGCTGCACTGTCCAAAGACTGCTCTAGAATAAGCCTCACAGGGATAAAGGATTCTAAAGTAAGAATAAGGTGAGGGGAGAGGATGGACATGCAGACACAAGCAATGAAAGGCACAGATTTCATCAAGGGCAGAGGGGAAAATTCTAGGCTGGCAAGTCATCTCAGTTAAGGATGAGGAATGTTCTGGGGAAGAGAGCTTGTACAGGAGGGGAAGCACTGCTTTCATAGAAGATAGAAATTATATGATGCCATACAAACTTTCCCTGTGTTCTCCAAACCCCAAATGGTCTCTCTTCCCTTAAAAGCATCAGATCTTTGGGTCATTCATTAAAAACTATTTCTAACAAGGATCAACTTTCCCATGCATTGCCAAGTAGTGAGGCCTAGGGGAATCCTGTCCAAGTGAGATTAAAGTTGTAGAACTTTAAAACCTGATTTTCCCCCAATTATCTGACCACAAAAGAGCTGCCAATCTTTCTGGTTATCTTGCCAACCCCAAAGAACCCCTGTCAAGTCTCCACCTGTTTTTCAGACTTCAAAAGCTTAAGCAAGAGAACTACTCTGTGTGCCTCCAGAGGCCTTCCTGGGTCCTAATGGGGAGTTCTGTAAGACCACTGGAGAAATAGTTCACAAACCAACAGATTTACACATTGGAAACCACAGGAAAGGTTCTAGAAAATTCCAGCCACCAGCCCTGACTCTCATGAGTTTATCCAACTTGTTCACCTAATTTCCCTGGCAGTTCGAGATTCCCAGAAGGGTGGGATGGAATCCTGTACCCCTAAAGCTGCCGTAAGCACTCACAGTTAAATACGAAACACCACAATCCATACAAAACTTCTGAGCAACTTCCTGTAACACCAGGTTCCGCATTTCCACTTTAAAGAGTATTCAGAGCAAGAACAGCAAAAACCAAGCATAACAACCTATGAAGCAAACCACCAGCCAAAAACAAAACAAGACAAAAAACAGGCCAAACCAAAACTTTATGCTATGAAAACAAGAAATAAAATAAGGAGATTTAAAGGCCGGCTGATTGTCAGCAAACACAATATATTTACTGTATTGGCATTTGCTCACAGTGCAAATGGTACAACATTACACCATTTCAATAGTTCGGTTTTTAAAAATGCTCTTTTCATTAACTATATTATATTGGCATAACAATGTGACAAAGGAGCAAATGAAATGTTGGTGAAGAATTTCACCTTTTCACAATATCAAGCATTTTTTAACCTTAGTATAAGGTACTATAAATCCAAGAAATAAAAACATCCACAAAATATATTACATCTGGTTTGTCTTTTTCTAAGTACTCAACTTTATACAAAAGTCTTTCAAAAAATATCATTCCCCATAGGTTTTCCTGTTTAAAACCTGATTTTTTTCTCTCAGTTCACGTAAGTTAGAGTGCATTTTCTTTTGTTGGTTTTTAAAACATGCAGACATATAAAAAATCCCAATAGCACAACCTTTTGGCAACAAAGTTATTTTTCTCTTAGTTTAGCTTAAATGTCTGAGAACAGTTTTATTAAAACAAAGGAAAACTCGGAGTTACCATGCAGTGACATGCATATTCCAGAAGGAGCAAGGAAAAAATATTAAAGGATATCTGATTCCTCCTTCCAGCTTTGAAGTGACCAAAATTTTTTTGTTTTTTAAATAATCATCACATTATAAAAAGTATTCAGCAAAATACTGTCTCTGCAAAGAAAGATTTTACCCTTCAGCTGAAAAAATATGGGCCATCCCGGCAAACTTCATCTTCTTCTCTCTCCTACAAAAAGCCCGAGTACCTGGAAATTCACAATCCCCCTGCTCTTTGAGTTTCTCTCCCCTTTCACTACAGTCCTTTTAGTATTATTTATCCACCACCAAAACGGTGCTTTTTTATTTAAAAAAAAAAGTGGGAAACGCATAAAGTGACTTTAAAAACAGACATTCTGTAAACTCCAGACCTTTGTTCCTTCTCTCTGGGCCACTTTCTGGCCACAGGAGAAATAACGCGAATAGGGAACAGTACATTCAGTCAAGACGGCTGGAGGCTGTGTCAGAGAGCACCCTTCCCTACTTCTCGATTCCAAAGGACCACCCTGTTCGAGGGAGGGCTGGAGGGACCGCGGCGGGAGAGGGGGTGCCTGAGAAGAGGTGAGGTAGGGCAGGGAGAAGGTGAGACTGGGGTATGGAAAAAAGAGATGCTGCATTCATTAACATGGATGGATGCAAAAATCCTCATGTATCTTTGAGGAAAATTTGGACAGAGATGTGTATGCATATATATACACATATATGCATGTATGTGAGTAGGTATATTCACACATGCATACACACATATGTAGACACAACTTCATCAGTTAACATTTTCATAAAAAATAAATCATTTAAAGCTGTATATGCCTACAGACTCTCTTAATTCCAGTGCGCTGCACTGGATAACCCAGTACCTTAGAGATTTGCTTTTGCTAGGAATACATATTGTGTGTATATTATATATACGTATGTCTGTGCATTTTTATACACACATACATACACACATCATATACTTATATTTAAATTCTGTCTGTTGGGCCAAAAAACCAGAGCCAGCTCTCTCATGAAAGGGGGGAAGGAGAAATGGGTTTGTGAGTGAGAGCGAACGAAAAGCTGGTGGCTAGTTGCGGCCTGCCTTTCTGGGAAAAGATTTTGAGACGCACTTGGACAAGGCTAAGAGAGAAGGGAGGAGGAGTGTGGGGAAGGGCAGAGGCCAAACTCCGGAACCCGGATTCAGGAGAAGTGGGGCCGAGGAAAGACACTTTTAAAAGGCAGGCTCAGTGACGATGCTTTCTCCCCTTAGATCAAAGTGCCCTGAGGCCTAGGAGGCGAGTGCCCAGAAAAGGAGGGGTTTCAAGGGGGTCAAAACCAAAGCGGCGGCAGCAGCACCGCGGCGGCGGCATCCGAGGCATTTCTGTAAGAAACATTATTTCGGAGCAGATGGAAGACCATCTCCTCCTGCCACGTGCAGGCCCCCAGCCCGGGACATCCCCTGGCGCCTTGGGGGACCCCATGTGGGGAAGAGTTTGGGGTAGACACAGCCCAGTTCAGCTCAAGAGTCTCACACACACACGCGTGCGCGCGAACACACACACATACACACACAAACACACACGCGAGCACGCACACACTCGCGCGCATCCCCGCACGCAGGCGCGCGTGCGTGCGGCGGGCAGCAAGCTCTGCGCTTTGGTGCGCTCCATACCCCCTCCCCCTCTCGGGTCTTCGATGGGGGACCGAGGGAGACACAGGGGAATCAGTGAGGTGCTTGGGTCCGGCGAGGGTTGGGGTGGGCCCCTTTCAGTCCCCCGCAGGTCCTTGGCGCGGCCCAGCGGCCCCTGGATCAAGGCGATCCGAACTGAACAAAGCGGGCTAGACGCCACCTTTCCGCCCCCACGCCTCGGTTAAGGGGGGGACGGCGAGGGGAGGGCGCCTCCAGCCTTGGCCCCCAACCGCTGGCGGGTGTGAAAGGGTGGGAGTGGGGGCGTCGAAGGGTGCAAGGGGCCGCACGTCCATGGAGAGGCCAGGGCGCGGCCCCTGAGCCTCCGCGGCTGGCTTTCCCACTGCTTTCAAGCGAGCAGCTGGGAGGCACTGGAGGGAAAAAGAGGGGGCCTGGGAGCCCGAGCCTCAGGCGCAGGTGGTGACCACGGGGGCCAAAGCCACGGAGGGCGCAGAGGATGCAGAGGGCGCACCCCCTTTCTCTGCCTTCTTCTCCTTTTGCTTGAGGTGGATCTTGGCGTGGCGCTTGCGCTCGTCGCTGCGCGCAAACTTGCGCCCGCAGAACTCGCAGGCAAAGGGCTTCTCGCCCGTGTGCGTGCGGATATGAGTGGTGAGGTGGTCGCTGCGGCTGAAGCTCCGCATGCAGATCCGGCACTGGAAGGGCTTGTGGCCCGTGTGGATGCGCAGGTGCCGGGTCAGCTCGTCCGAGCGGCTAAAGCGGCGGTCACAGCCCTCCGCTGGGCACGCGTGGGGCCGCTCGTGGAGCGGGGTCTTGCTAGGCCGGTTGGGGTACTTGCGAGGCCGGATGGGCTTGAGCGTGAGCGGCGGCTGGGGCAGGCTGCCAAAGCCCGGGTGAATCTGCTTGTCTTTGAATGCCTTGATGGTCTCCAGAGGGGTGATAGGGGGCGGGTTGACCCGGATGGGGTCCATGCCCTGGAAGGGCTTGTGCTCCGGAATGGAGCCCATGTCGTTGGGGTGGTGATACAGGTTGTAGTCAGGAATCATGGGGAAGAGATTGCTGTCCAAGGCCGGCTTGGCCGACTGGTAATCCTGCGGGGAGTAGGCGAGCCCGGGGTTGCCCTGGGGGTCGTGGAAAGACACGGGCTCCGAGTAGAGATCACCGCAGTTGGAATAGGGGGGCAGAGCCGGATACATGGCCTCCACGTCTCCCTGCGGCGGCTGCACCATACTGCTGGCCGTGGACGTCTGCGTCGTAAGCGCCCCTGAGGCTGGGGGTACTCCCAAGATGCCGGCGCTCATGAGGCTAATGATGTTGTCCTGGCACCAGTTGGAAGGGGAGTCGAAAGCGAACTTTCCCAAGTAGGTCACGGTCTTGTTGCCGGGGGCTGGCTGGAAGGAGCCCGAATATGAGAGTTCCGGGTTGGGCTTCTCGTTGGTCAGACCGATGTCCATCACATTCTCTGCGGAGAGCGGGAGAAGGGAGAGGTGAGTGAAGTTGAGCCTGCTCCTGCGCTGCGCCCAGGTCCTCGCCCAGGTACGGAGGGTGCGGCCGGCTGGAGTGCGCAGCGCATGGGTAAGAGGAACGCTGAGCCCTGCGCAAAGCGGGCGGTGCCGCGCTCCCGGGCGCAACCTGGATACAGCAAAATACTATGGATCGGGGTGTGGAGAGGCTGCGGCACACACTCCGCACACACCACGCACACACTCACGTACCACACACACGCGCGCGCGCGCGAGAAGCATTGTTGTTCTTCCCGAGGTGGGGCGGGCAGGTAGCTGCAGCTACAGGTAGTTTCAGACCCGGAGTGAGCAGGGCTCTAGCTCTCCAGCGCACGCAACTCGTCCTCTTTCCCGGCCCTATCTACTCCAGGACGCCGCGCCTTTACCGCCCCGGCAATGCCCCCTTAGCGCGCTGCACCCAGGTCGCGGACCCGGAGCGCTTCGACGCTTTGTCCTCGGAGCGTGGAAGGGTACCGCCCGTGAAGGGAGCTCTCCGGTCGCCTCCCCCAGCCCTAGCCTTCTCTGGGCCTGAAGAAGCTTTCAGCTCTTGCTGGAGGGGAAAAAGCCTAGCCCCAGCTAGCAGGATGGAGGGCGGTGGAAAACCGGCCGGTGTCTCCGTGGCGGGAGCGGCCGCCCTTCCCAAGCTCCGCAGTCCCGGGATAGCCCCCCGTGATAGCCCCCCGCGCCCCCTCCCTCTCCCCGCCGTCCCCACACCCCCACGGCTTTGCTGAACGCCCCGGAAAGGCAGCGTCGCAGTACCTCTCCCACCGCGGGGACTCCACGCCGCACATGGCTCCATCCCGGGTGGGAGGCTGAGGGAGTAAGGGGGAGAGCGCGGGTGAAAAAGACGCTGGGCTCCTCCCGAGAAAGGGGGCGACAGCACCACGCCTTGCGCGCAGCCCAGAGATCGGGCCCCCTGCGTGGGGAGGGAGAACCCCGGAGCCGCTCGCACCTACCTCCCTCTGGTCGGCGGCTGCCCCCACCCGGGAGAACCAAAGCCTCTACGGTGGCGTCGCCAACCGAGCCTTCCCGATCGAGGAGGGAGGGAGGAGTGGGTGGGATAAGCAACTCGCCCCCTGGATGATTCCCAGCACCCCCCTTCCTCTATCCAACCATCTATGCATCTAGCCATCCATCCATCCATGCATCCATCCATCCACAGCTAGCTCGCTCCCTCCTCCTCCTCCTCCTCTCCCTCTCCTGCCTCGCTGCCTCGCCGCCTCCCCGCCGCCCTTACCTGTAGCCATCTGATTGTAATGGGCTACCGAGTCGCTGCTGCCGGAGAAGAGGTTGAGCGAGCTGGGGATCTCCTCGGGGTACAGACTGTCAGGCAGTTGGTTTAGCAAACTGCTCATGGTCACCGGCAGCTTCTCGGCGAGTTTGCCGGTCATAGCACTCCCGAGCTGTCGCCGCCACCGCCACCGCTGCCACCGCCGCCGCTCGCTCCTAACGCAGCTTCCAGGCAAGCGGCATCCGAGAGGCGATCCGTGGTGCAGGGGAAAAGCATGCGAGAGGGAAAGT